>JAJOOO010002998.1:0-24377 GCA_029582685.1 Solanum piurae | reverse complement strand
AGATCGTGGTTTGCGAGAACACCAAAAAATAAGCGACGAACCTAAGAAAATTGCAAAACCAGTAGTAGACTTACGATCATCTATACTTCCTCCCCAATTGGCATCACAATATCCTTGTAATTACTGAGAGTTCTGTTTTGAAAAGAGAATACCATGAGAAGAAGTGGATTTTAGATATCGCAAGATACGCTTAACTGCTACCCAATGTTTCTCTGTCGGACTATGCATGAATTGACAAACTTTATTCACCGAGAAGGAAATATCAGGTCTAGTGAAAGTGAGATATTGTAAGCCACCAACAATACTTCGATAAAGACTTTCATCAAGGAATTGAGTGTTGTCACCGTTGTGCAGTTTATTGCTCGGACACATGGAAGTAGAAATATCACTGACATGTTACTACGTTCTAAGAGATCATGTATATATGTTGGAATGTATGCGTCCACCAGTTACCACGGGACCAGGTCCCTCAGCAGAATAACAGTGCAGAAAGTAAATATCACAATATAAAACAGGCACAAGATTTTTACGTGGTAACATAAAAAGATACCACACTGTCCACTAAGCTACCTACCTCTAGATAACTTAGACTTTAACTAAGCAGATACAACACTGCCCATTAAATCACCTACCACTAGATGACTTAGAATTTTGACTAAGCAGCAACAATGTTGCCCACTAAATCAATTGACCTTAACTTAGTTAGACTTTGGGTAGAAAATAATGAATATCTAATTCCTTTATAGATTAGGAATAGATTTACAATATAAGCACATGAGACACAAAGCTCAAAATACAACAAAGACTCTTCAGTACTCCATCTGGTACCTTGTTGATATGAGCGATGTTCTTCCTTGAAGATGACCTTCTTTTCAAGCTTATGAATTTTCAGAGAAAATCCAAGTTTTTGTTTATCAAATCTTGAGTTTGTGTTTTGGAGAAGAGACTATATAAAATCAACACAAACTCGTTGGGACCGCTCATTGGCTGAGAGCCTGCTGTTTAGAAAAGCTGTGCACCTACCACATCAGAGGTGGCAGCTTTTCTGACAGTTGTCTTGTCGCCTTTTCATGTAAGCAATCTTGCAGGGACCAGGTCCCTTGCAATGTTCTTTATGAGTTCTTGAAAGGCCTGCTGACTGACTTCCTCCTTTGAATGAATGAATTTAATATGGTGTTTGTCATGATTAAAATATCAACCATAAAGAGTTATTACCCGTTGGATAAACACCCTCGCCCATTCTGATTGGTTCAGTACGCTGGCGCCTCACCAACCACTGACAGGATAGCTTTATAGTTGTACCCCATTATGCATCTGATGGAGAGAACTCCGCCTGGGACCAGGTCCCTTCATTTGTGAGTCGCTAAAACAAACAATCTCGTCCTCTCTTCCTATTGGTGCAGTACACTGCACTTTTCACCTACCACCTTACGTGATAGCTTTATAGTTGTACCCCATTTGAACTTGGACGAGAGCACTCTGCCAGGGACTAGGTCCCTGCATTTGTGAGGATCATCAAAACATCTAGAATATAACATTTTCCCCTTTTTTGATGATGACACACAAATATTCACACTGAGTTTATTCATTCATTTCACTGTCAGCAGTCCCAATAACAAGGATCTGGTTCCTTGTTAGATCCCTAAGTTTGTTAAATCATCAAAACATAATATCAGCTCCGAACTAACATTTTCCCTTTTTTTTTTTTATGATAACAGACTTATTCACCAGTTCCCCTTATCAACAAGAACTCTTCGGGTAACTAGAGTTTCATCATCCCTGAAGTTTGTCAAATCATCAAAACATCAAAATAGCATTTCCCCCCTTTTTTATGATGACAAACAAATTCTTCCCCCTATCGATATGACCATGTCCTCTTCAAGTAGCTAGCATTGATTCCCCCTATCGGCATGACCATGTCCTCTTCAAGTAGTTAGCATTTATTCCCACTATCGACATAACCATGTCTTCTTCAAGTAGCTAGCATTGATATCATACCTTAACAAATGTCTTCTTCAAGTAGCTAGCATTGATCTCATACCTTAACAATTTTCCCCCTTTTGACATCATAAAAAAGGGTTAAAGCAGTAAACCAAGTTGACAGAAATGCAGTTCAAGAAAATGCATGGCCACCTGGGAAACACTGAGCATGAGTAAAAATGCATAAAGTAATGAGACAAGTCAGTAGAAACAAGTCATTTTTAATCCATAAATAAAAGATCAGCCATCAAAGCATTGCAAATATGATTACAAATGAAAACCATGACAATGCCCACTCAGTTTCGAAAGAAAAAGAGGAATGAGGATTGACATAGAAATTTAGGAAGAGAGGGGATGACTTAGAGGCAAGGCATTGAAAGAATAGAATTAGTAGAGCATATCCCTTAGCATGGTATTTTCAGAAGCCTCATTTGAAGCTCACATTCTTTGTTGCGCAGCCTTCATGTTGAACCTTCAGGGCTACCAATTATTTTTTTCAACCTGGTCCCTCTGGTAGTGCTGTTTCAGAAGCTGAGCCTTTAGGCAAACCATTTTAGTATCCCTGTTAGCAACAGCAACTGTCATAGCTTCCAACACTGTCCTGAGTTTCTCATAACATAAAGATTGGTAAGCTTAAACTTACTCAAGGCCTCCGATATGAATAGATCAATAATTGAGGAACCAATAAGAAAATATCATTTCAAATTTTATTTTTATTTTTAAATCAGACACCCTCCTATTCAGAATACTTTGAGTTCTCAAAATATCAACTTCTCCCTTTTTGAACATCATCTTTTCCACTTCTTCATTTTGCTTGGTGGACCTGGTCCCTCTTCACACTTAAAACATCTTCATCAGAAAAATTTTCAGTAATAACAAAGGGTTTAAACATTTGAAGAGTTTTTGAGAGAGGAGAGAAGGAGGGTTTCAAAAAACTCTAATATTTGGAAGGGAAATTGAATTTTCTGGGGAGATGGAGAGAAATATGGAATATAAAAGAAGTGAAAAGGTGTATTGTGTGAAAGAAAGTGTCATTTTAGTATTCAAAAGATGGGACAACAGTCAGATACATGAATGACAGACATGTGACAATTGCAACAGTTCTCATGCATAAATCAAAACTGCAATGTTAAGAGTACTAACCTTCGAGAACGGACCAGGTCCCTCTCTGTAGTTTGAATGTGATTGCCTTGATCTGCCCTAACCTCTCCTTTCCTTCAGCCCTTTTTCCATGTGTGTATACCTACAAAAGGTATGAGACTGAACTTGCTAAAACATACATAACTGAAAAACAAGGATACCTGCTCCATTTGCATAGTCATGAGAGAGTTGATTGCTTCAGGCAGGATCCATTAATCCGGTTTCAGCATTCCCAACTTTAGTTTGATTATCTCAGCCAGGTACTCTAAGAGCTTCAAGCTGTTGTTTGATCTACACTAGTTGAGCACATCAAGTTGCACTTGCCACATTCTCCACCTCAGATGTTAAAAAAGAAACTGAATCTTGCCTTTTAGTTCCCCATGAGTGAGAGATCAGCCTATAATATAAGACACTCATGAGGTACTCTTTCCATCAACTCGATACCCAGCATAATCAGCACCACATGTTCCTCCAAAACAAAAAGTATCCTGATGGACATAATAGAACTGGGTCCCCTATCTTCTTCAAATGTCTCAAGATTTTCTCTGCAGCCTTCAAATGTGATTCCTTTGTACAAAAATGGAATTTATGAACTAGGCTCATCCGCATCCAGCTTCAAGTTAGTGCCCATGAGAGTATGAATTGTCTAGGCATTCATAACATGAGACATTTTCAGCAGCTTCTCTAAACGGGTACCAAGTCCCTGTCTTTGATCAGACATCAATTGCCTTGAACGCTGTGATTCTTCTTCCCTGTAGCTAAGTTCCTATGAGAGTATACAACTGGTCCTTGCTCAGGGCTTTAGTGAAGATGTCAGCCACTTGATCTTCCACTTTGCAAAACTTCATGATGACATTACCCATCTGTAACATTGTCTTGACTTCAAGTATGTTAAGCCATTTGAGCAGCTCATAAATGTACTTTTCTTGACACCCGGGGGTACCTTTTGAGGTTTGCTTGATCTAGAACTCCAAGAAGAGATTTAATTCTTCCATTATGCTCACTTCAAAACTCACTATTCATGAGTGAAACAAATTCTTCACACACCACCTCAAAGGTTGCCTCAAAGATGACATCATCAATATGTACTTGAATAATCAGTAATTCCTTTACTTGCGATTTCTAAAAGAGGATTTTGTCAATTTTACCTCTTTTGAAGGCATTGTTGAAGAGGAATTTGGACAACCTATCAGCTTGTTGGGGAACCGAGTGTCATACTTTTCTTCTTGCAAACTGAGCTTGATCAACTTTTTCATTCTCACCTTCAGAAGTCACATTATTAGTTTGAACTGCATCATCTTTGTTCAGCACTGTCTATAGGACCGGGTCCCTCATCAGGTTCATCATCTGCATCAGCTTCCTTGAGATTGTTGGATTCATGAAGAGGATTTTTTTTCCAGCAAGCTCACTATTTAGACCGTTTATCTGAATCTGAAGTAACCCTTCCATCTCAGAATCTTTTTTCTTTTGTAACTTCTCAACTCTTCCAAACTCATCAAAAATCACATGACAACTTTTTTATACACCCGATAAGTCTTGCTGAAGGAAGAGTATACCACAACTATTATTTCATCAATATTGAGATCAAACTTCTCAATACGATCCTTTTGGTCACAGAACATGTAGTATTCACCACTTCAGCCAGAAAGTTGATTAAAAGATTAAAAGTCTGCTTATTCCACCTGAATTATGGTTTGATCTGCTTCTCTTTAACACCATCGTCACAACCTTGGTTATCTGCAAATTTCATTTTGTGCAGACTGGGAACTAGGTCCCTTGACACAAGTTTGTTTAGTAGAAAAGCGTTCACAAAAGCACGTCTTTAATGTCATACCTCAGCATTCTCACTTTGAGTACTAAGGCAAGTGAGACTGTCACAATCAGCAGTAATCAGATCGGCAATATACCTGTTCTTGCATCTCTTTCTATCAAGATCATCTCTCGAGAGAGAGCAAGTTTGTGACCACACGTTCTTTCTGATAAGAACTTAACTTCATTTCATTCATCACAAATCTATAAAACACTTGAAAGATTGTACTTCAACCATTGACATAGTACATATCCTCAATAGTGTGTTCCATACATTTCCCAAACATGTCTACCCCAAAAAAATATACCCTTTCTTGCCATCGCCAAATGAGACACCTCCACCTTGAAGTGTCTTGAGAGAGAGGAAGTTTTGTAGTTTTCACAGTCATGTGATTTGAGCATCCACTTATTCATAAACCACACTTACTGATGCTACCTCCTCTCACTTGCATAGAAAATCACTTATTAGCCTTGGGAACCCATTTGAGACAGAGTTCCTAGTAAGCAGATAACGGAGTGATAAGAAAATATTTTGCCCAGTAAGGCAGACTGGCTATCTTCAACTTGGGACTATGAGCAGGACCAGGTCCTTTCTTCAGTCTATTCCTCTATTTGGAATAGTTTGACGAACTTCCATCATATATTTTCAACATCGGACAATCTTTCTTCAGATGTTCATCTGGACCACAATGCACACACAACAGATTATCAACATCAAAAATATTTCTTCTACAAGGTTTATATGCGGACTTTATCTTGTCACAGCCCAGCCCTCTTCTACTATTGTTGTCTTGACCGATCAAATTTGTAAGAATCTTAGAGGAATTGGTCCATTTGAGGGATTTTTCCAATTCCTCTTTTACACGGACCAGGTCCCTCTCCAGCACAAGATTTCTCTCCAGAGCCAATTTCATCTTCATTTCAGCAGTGTGCAACTTACTTTCAAGCTCTAGATGCAAGTTTTTGGCCTCGTTCTTTCCTTTAAAAACTGTAGTAGTTGCCCCTTTTATCTTTTCCTTCCGTTCTAGATTTTCAGCTTCTAGAACAACCGTTTGACTCTTAATATCAGATATTTGGGCAACTAAAGCAATTTTTCCATCTTGAGAGATATCTAGGCTATTGTTCACGAGATCCTTCTCAGTTGTCAGCTCACTTATCAAATCAAGTAATACAACGGCTAGCTTTCTCAATTTACTAGTAGAAAAGGTATTCAAGTTTTTCTTGAAATCTGATAGAGTTACCTTTTCATCAACATCTTCCTCATCTGACTTTGCTATGAAAGTATCATCTGAGTGTTCAGAATCATTAGAATCACTTGAAGAATTTTCCCATGCAACCATATCCTTCTTCATTGCCTGGAAAAAGGCTTCTCTTCTGCTTATCTTGGGATGGACCTGGTCCTCGCTTTTGTTCTTGTCTCCTCTGGACTTGACACTTTTCTTGTGCTCACCCTTGTGCATAGGGCAGTCTCTAATGAAGTGGTCTAGTTTACCACACTTGAAACACGAGGCATTCGAGTTTGTAGCCTTGTTAAGATTTTCTTTCTTCATCAGAGCTCCACGTTTTCTCACGAATTTTTGAAATCTTCGAGTGAGATAGCCCATGTTCTCATTTATATCATGTACTTCACTTTGTGACACCTTAAGAGCAAGTGATTTTTCCCTTTTTGCATCCCTCTCTTGATCAGCATCATCAGTCAGATCTGCCCTCATGTCTTCACCCTTGAGAATGAGACCTTTACCTTTTCTATGCATCTCATGAACTTGAAGATGCTCAAATAGTCCATTTAGAGTCGCCTCTTCAAGATCCCTTATCTCATCAATAAACATAAATTCATTTGTCCAAGATCTGGGAAAAATTTCCAGTATCTTAGAGACTTGTTTGCACACCGGGATGGGTTCATCAAGAAACATGAGCTCATTGGTGATGGTAGAGAATCTGGTACGTATTTCATGAATAGATTCACCTTCTTTTATGGTGAAACTTTCAAACTGAGTAGTAAAGAGATCTAACTTAGATTTCTTTGTTTCCTCAGTATCCTCATATGTTGTTCTCAATCGATCCCAGATTTCCTTGGCTGATTATCAAATTGTATTCATTCATACTAATCCCACACATCAGTAGCTTTCTAGCTTTGTGGTTTTTCTGGACTAATCTTTTGTCAGAGTCATTATATTGGTGTCGAGTTTAGGGAATGACTCTTGTGACCTCTCCAGCTTCAACCTCCATAGTTAGCACACGAGGACCTTCACAAATAATGTTTCATACCTCAATATCCTCATCCATTAGATAGTTCGAATCATCCAGTGTCTATAGAACTGACCATCAAAAAGAGGAGGCCTTGGAGGGGACTGACTTCTTTACAGATTTAGTGGTGCAGTCATTCCTTCATGATCTTTTCTTTTCTTGGTTTTAACCAAATAGAAAATTCAAGTTCTGATACCAATTGTTGGAATGTGCACCAACAATGACCACAGGACCATGTCCCTCAGCAGAATAACAGTGCAGAAAGTAAATATCACAATATAAAACAGGCACAAGATTTTTATGTGGAAACCTCCTTGCTCAAGGGAGTAAAACCATGACCTGTCTCACAGGATTTTCCAAACTGTTTTTACTAATCTTCTCAAGCAAAAGTAAAACACAGTTTACACCACAACAAAAAGATTGACCTCATAATCTCACACTAAGTAATACAACGATTACTTAACCGAGCCTAAGCAGATACCACACTGCCCACTAAGCTACCTACCTCTAGATAACTTAGACTTCAACTAAGCAGATACAACACTGCCCACTAAATCACCTACCACTAGATGACTTAGAATTTTGACTAAGCAGCAATAATGTTGCCCACTAAATCAGTTGACCTTAACTGACTTAGACTTTTGGTAGAACAGAACGAAGATCTAATTCCTTTATAGATTAGGAATAGATTTACAATATAAGAACATGAGACACAAAACTCTAAATACAACAAAGACTCTTCAGTACTCAATCTGGTCCCTTGTTGATATGAGCGATGTTCTTCCTTGAAGATGGCCTTCTTTTCAAGCTTATGAATTTTCAGAGAAAATCCAAGTTTTTGTTTGCCAAATCTTGAGTTTGTGTTTTGGAGAAGAGACTACATAAAATCAACACAAACTCGTTGGGAACGCTCATTGGCTGAGAGCCTGCTGTTTAGAAAAGTTGTGCACCTACCACATCAGAGGTGGCAGCTTTTCTGACAGTTGTCTTATCGCCTTTTCATGTAAGCAATCTTGCAGGGACCTGGTCCCTGCATTTGTGAGGATCATCAAAACACCTAGAATATAACAATATATTTAGACTGATGTAACAACAACCCATCAGATCGCCATGTAGCTTCAATACCCAAAGAGTAATTAAGATTGCCCAAGTTCCGCAAGGAGAGTCGCATTTCTAACTTTTGAAGCAATGAAGAAACAAGATGCATAGACGTGCCCAAGATTATAATGTCATCAACATAGATCAAACAAAATAGTTTTTCAGTGCCCATATTTCTAAAAAAGAGTGAAGAATCTGTTTTAGTGCCTTGGAAACCAAGCTTACACAAGGCATCCGTCAAACATCTATTCCATATTCGAGGAGCCTGTTTAAGATCATAAATAGACTACTCTAGCTTGCATATGTAATTAGGGTGATTAGGATCAACAAAACATGGTGGTTGAACCATGTATACATCCTCTTCTAGCTTACCATGCAAGAATGCGTTAGAGATATCAAGTTGATTAACAATCCATCCCTGTGACACGGCAATAAAAAGCAATAGTCGAATAGTTGTAGGTTTGACAACAGGACAGAAAGTATCATCAAAGTCAATTCCAGGGCGTTGATGGAAACCCTTGGCAACTAATCTGGCTTTATGTCGTTCAATGGAGTCATCTGGTTTTTTTTTCGTCTTGAAAACCCATTTACAACCAATGATATTCGTAGCTTGATGAGGTGGAACCAACCTCCAAGTACCAGTTGCAATGAGCGCATTATATTCCGTAGACATAGCAGATCCCCATTCAGGAATTTTAATTGCATGATTATAACATGTGGGATCAAGAGCAAGGTTACAAGAGGTAGAGAAGGACTGGATACGTTTGGGCTTAAGATTTCATGTTTGCGCTCGTGTAACCATTGGATAATTTCGAATAGGTGTGAATACATCAAATGAAATAGCACCACTAGAATTAGAGTCATCTAGAGAATCAGTAACAGCACCACCAATCAAATTATCAAGGCCTTGAACTTGTGTATTATGTGGATCAGTACCAAGTGAAACAGGAGAGGCCTGTGATGGAGATTGTGCAAGAGAACAGTGCACAGAAGATGGTGAATGAGTTGATGTGTGTTCTTGGATGGCAGGTGGTTGAGGTTGCAATATTATTGGATGCATATGTGCAGCTGGAACAATATGAGGAGTAGGAATAGCAAGAGACAGACTTGTTTCAGGCTTAGTAGACGAGGCACACACACCATCAATTTCTTGAAAAGGGAATACATGTTCATCAAACAACACATGACGTGAGACAAAAAAAAATTGTTAGAGACACGATTATAACACTTGTAGCCATTGTGAGTGCGACTATAGCCAAGGAAGACGCAGGGAGTTTAACGTGGACTTAACTTATTTTGTGAATAAGGACGAAGCCAAGGATAACATAAGCAACCAAAAACACGTAATTGATTGTAATCAGGCTTGTCACCAAACAAAATTTCATATGGAATTTGATGATTTAACCAAGGAGTGGACAGACGATTGATAACAAAGACAGTCGTTTCAAATGCGTTTGTCCAAAATTTTGAAAGGACATGGGAGTGAAAAAGAAGTGCACGACCAGTTTCAGTTACATGTCTATGTTTTCTTTCGGCACACCCATTCTGTTCAGGGGTATATGGACAAGAAACACGTTGTGTTATCCCATGTGTGCGCAAATAGGAAGTCAAGGCTTGAAACTCCCCTCCCCAATCTGCTTGAAATTGTTTAATGGAACAACCGATAAATTTCTCAACCAATAAACGAAATTGATAAAAAATATCAAGCACATCAGATTTGTTCTTAATAAAATGTATCCAAGAATATTTGCTAAAGTGATAAAAAAAATTATAACATAATAACGAAAACCATCATTGGAGATTTCCGGGCTGGACCCCAAATATCTGAACAAATCAAATCTAAAGGACCACGAGCTGAATATTCAGACACTGAAAAAGGCAACTTATGAATTTTGCTCTACACAAGCCTGACACAATGAACTACGTGAACTAATAGAGCTATCAGGACCTAAATTATTACTAGAAACTAAACGACGAACTGTGGAAGGAGAAGCATGTCCAAGCCAAGCATGCTAGTCTCCCAATGTTGCAGAGTATGACTGGACATGAGACTGCAATGGAGACGCTAGAAGGGTATAGTGACCATCTTCATTCGGGCCTTTGAACAACGGTGCCTTTGTTGCCAAATCCTTAACAAGAAAATAGTAAGGAAAAAATTCACAAGAAACATTATTAGCCTTAGCAAAAGAACTAACAGAAATTAAATTTTGCTTAGCTGTAGCGACATACAAAATATTGCTTAAATTGAAAGAATTCCCTGGAACATGCAAAAAAGAAGAACTAATGTGAGAGATAGGTAATTTAGAACCATTACCTAGAACAACTTCCTCGGGACCTTGATATTCAGAGTGAATAGCGAGGTTATCAAGATTAGCAGTAAGATGGTGTGTGGTGCCACTGTCCATAAGCCAAGATTGGGAGGGTTGTGAAGAGGTGCTAGCAAGATTAGAAGATGGTTTATTAACACAACGATTAGCATTCCCGATCCTTGGTGAAGGGAAAACACGAGACACATGTCCGAGTCCTCCACAATTATAACAATTGATGGTAGAATTATCCAGTGGTGTTGCTTGCGTGACTAGATTATAGAATTGGTTGTTTGTGGCAGCAGTTTGTACTGAAGTAGAGAACCCACGACCACGTGGTGATGGAGAAGCAAAGTAGCCACCCCTGCCATGTCCTCGATTGCCATTGCCACAGCCCCGACCCCGCACTCGCTGAGGTTGAGCCATTCCATAGTGAGCAGTTTGCGCAATTATTGCAGATTCTTCATTCTTCAGTTGTCCCTCTTCCGTCAAAAGGAGACCATATAGTGTATCAAAAGATACATCAATATGTGTCGCGTCAATAGACCATGTAAAAGGGCGATAAGACACACTTAAGCCACCTTTAACATACTCAACAAAATCGTCCTCATTAATGGGATGTTGTAAAGCAGCAAGTTGATCAGCTATACTCTTAGCTTTCTGAATATACATCTCAATTGAATCAGAACTACAACGAAGAGTGTATAACTGATTTTCAATTCATGAATTTTCGACTTCAATGTCGTAGCATACGCCGAAATCAGTTTTTCCTAGGCTGCACGAGATGTCTCAACACCTACTATTTGTGGTAACACACTCTCTGAAACAGAGGCCACAATCCAACTCAAAACTATTTGATCTTGACGTACCCAATTCTGATACAAAGGATTTAATTGATTTTCACCAAGAAATCTTTCTGAATTGGTTGAGAGCCATCAAGATGATGCTCTAATCCATAACCACGAATCATAGGCAGAAATTGAGTTCACCAAAGTAAGAAGTTCGTTGAAGTCAGTTTGATTGAGAGTTGATGTGTAGGTTTAAACGATAGGGATGGCAGCATTGTCGCTGAAGCAGCAGACAGGATGGCAGCGGCTGAAGTTCCTCGCATACCTAGGGGTTTTTTTTTTGGCTTCTGATACCATGTAAAGTAGAACCCAACGTGACCTTCATTGATCATACATTTAGGTATTTATACATATACAATTACATAAATAACCCTTAGTAGATACATTAACTACTACCCAAATACGATACTTATCAGATACAACATCATTTTGTGCATCACACAATACATTAACCCCTCAGTTAAGGAGAGACAAGGCTATCCACAAAAGTTCGAGTTCCATAGGTAATAGGATGTACATCAATCAAGAGATCCTTATGCATATTCTCTTTCATATTGTAGCCAACGAATTCTTCATCAACATCCAATAACACATTATCAACATTACCAATGCAACACAATAGTGTACTAAGAGAAACATCCAAACTCGATTCTGTAATCTTAAATTTGGTCCAAGATTCCTTAACCCCATACTCTTCCATGATCCAAAATGTAATTGTGTCCATTGATGGGGATAAATTGGTGGATACACAAAGACACCCTTTAAGAGCAGCAAGATTACAACTAAAGCAATAATTTTGAAGAACATAGGTCGTGGTACCTCGGAGAATTTATCAACACTTAAATCAAAGGCAGCAATTGCAGTTGAATTTTCACAAGTTATGTGTGCCAGCCAATGCAGAACCCCATTAACCAAAACCCCTGAAGCATGGCCACTAAGTGCAAAGACCCTTTCTCACAGAGTACATATATACACAAGTAATAGTCTTACCTTCACTAAGAGCAACCACCTTAAAATTATCACTAACAACATCATACCCTAAACTATGCCTATAAAAGCTATCTAGGAGAGGAAAAATTGGAATTTTATGGTATTTTAAGGTTGTGGGGTTGATCAAAAAGTTATCATATTTCCTATCAACCACCAAATCCAAGCCATTACATGAGCCAGTTGAAAAAATGATGTTTTGGACCTCTAGTCCATAGATTAAGGTATAATGTTAGTGGGATACAAATGGATTATAATGCAAAAGTATAACCATAAGATTTAAAGTACGGCTTATGTCTAGCGACATATTTTTTTTTTTGCAAAAGTCGTGACATTAGGAGATGTGTTCTCTTATGGTGGATCCGGTGGGTTCTTTTAATCTGGCAATAGATATAATACTTAAATACCTATAATGAAATTGTTGTCATGTCTAGCTAGACAGTGAAGGTTTTATGAAAATATTTGAAAGATTTAAAAGGTTTTAAAGTGATTTCATTGAATAGTACCCCAATGGCTATGAAATCGCTTAATTTAAAGAAAGATTAATTTCGATCTTATAAAAAATAATTTGAACATACTATATCTAAGTGAAATTGATGCACGTATTTATCCTTCTATTATTATCCATAAGACAATATTTTTATTAATGTTCATCCAAAAGATAATTCACTTGGAGATATTTGATTGGTATAAATTTATTATTTTTAACTAGAGCCAGTAAATTGAGCTCATATTTTGGTAACCCACCCATATTTTAGTGGATTAGTTGAGTATTTTTTTACATGAACAAAATATGGGTTTAAACCCATATTCAACCCATAAAAATATGGGTAAAACATAGATAAACTATGAGTAAAATATTAAGTAGTCAAATGGGTTAAGCTTCCAACTTTTATTCACTCAAAATTCATGATATCACTAAAAAATTTGTAACTTTTCTTTCTTTTATTCACTCAACATATTAAATGTACATTTCTTATGTTAATTATATTTTTTTATTTGTTTAATTTTATATTGAAAAACAAATAATAGTGTAAAGTAAACTAATCATGTATTAGTATTGATATTGCTTAAAGTGCATGAAGCATGTTTTACTCCTAAAATGCAAATATTCATTTACTTTAAAATTAAAAATAGTTTTCCCTTATTTTTTTATTATGCTTCCCGTATGGGTTTGAGTTCTAAGCTTTTGACAACACCATTGTGTGTGTCGACCCCCATGGGTGAGTCTTTAGTAGTGGATCATGTGTTTCGATCATGCTTGGTGACTATCCAGGGGCGTGACACCCCAATTGACCTTATTACATAAATTTATTTTATATTGAAAATCTATAGGATTTTTTTTTACTTATATGATACAATAAAACTAAATAAAGTATTTTCACCATTTTTCATCCAAAAAGAAAAAGACTAAAATATTTTCTCCATGTTGAATTCTAAAGTAGAGTACAAATTACTCATGAAAATATGAATAAATATGGGTAAACTTGTATTTACCCAATTCATTTTTACTCATATAAAATATGGACGGGTTGAAATCATTACCCATTTTACGTTGACCTATTTTTGACCCGTTCAAATTTAACCCAACCCGCTCATGTGCCACCAATATTTCTAACTAATATTGTCAAGATTCTATTGTTTATATAAATACAAGGTTTTACATGTAGTCCTTTCTTCAAACAATCGATTTGCAAATGAGAGTAATGTCATATTATCAAATTTTACAAGGCAAATAATTATTGACACATATTCAAGTTTGACCAAGATACTAGCAACTTATAAAGCAAGTGACTCAACACAACAGAGATGTGTGATTTTCTTTGAAGAGAAAATTCCAATATTATATGACAATGTTGCTTAAATAACTCAAGTGAAAGAAGAATATATTGAAGGAAACAAAATTAACTTATTTTGATGAACTTCTTTTCAAGCACAACCTTCAACAGAATTTATACAAGATCATCTCTGAAATGTTTGTAGAAATTTCACGTAAGTATGGAGAAATCAAGGATTGTATTGATAAAAATAATGTTAAGTTACAAGCTCCTTATATAAGAGAAGAGTCTTATTCTAGTTATACAAGGGATCCTGCTACAACACAATTATTTACATGAGTAGTTTTGTATTATAACTCAAATACCTTATCCTAGTCGACTCCTACAATATACAGTAGCTTAGTCGCACATAACTTAGGATTTAGTAATCTAGTCCTAGTATGACTCTAACTCTAACTCGTCAGCCTACTTCGATGGACCTGTTCCTTCGACATGTTCCATCAGTTTTCAAACTTCCTTCAACACTTCCCCTCAAACTAGTGAGTGGAAGAATTGTAACTCCTAGCTTGTTGCGAAACCAAAGAAAACTTGTTTTGTTAAGGCTTTGGTATGAATATCAGCTAGCTTATCCTTAAACTTTACAAACTGAGTAAGAAGTTGTCCCCTGGCCACTTTCTCACGAACAAAATGATAGTCCATTTCAACATGTTTGGTTCGAGCATGCATACTTGGATTAACCGTCATGTACAAGGCACTCATGTTATCATAATACAACATAGGAACAGATCGAAGGAAAACTCCAAGGTCATGAAGAAGATACAAAATCCAAGTCATTTCTGCAGCAGTGGAGACTAGTGCTCTATACTCAGCTTCAGCACTCGATCGGGCTACTGTGGTCTGTTTCTTAGAGGTCCAAGAAATACAATTTGCACCTAGGTAGATGTTATAGCATGTAGTTGATCTCCTAGTGGTGGTACAACCTCCCAAATCAGCATTTGAGTAGCCATACAACATACATGATAACTGTGAAATAATTCTGAGTCTAAAGTGTAGAGTACCTTTGATGTACCTGAGAATCCTTTTTACCCCTTGAAGATGTTCAATGTTTGAGCTTTGCATAAACTGGCTTGCTAAATTCACAACATGAGTGATATCAGGTCTTGTGAGGGTCAAATATTGAAGGCTCCCTACTATCATTCTGTACAAGGAGGCATCTACAAGACTTCCCACAACTTCATGCAGACCATGCTTCTGAGCCAAAGGAGTGGCTACAGCCTTTGCCAAAGTCATCTCTGTCTTGGCCAGTAGCTCAGCAACATACTTGCTTTGATTTAAGTGAATTCCTCCTTTGAAATACTTCACCTCAACTCCTAGAAAGAGGTGTAAAGGGCTAAGATCTTTCATAGCAAACTCTTTCCCAAGTTGGAGAACCAACTCTGAGACATGAGATGGATTACTTCTTGTGACAATAATATCATCCACATATAACAAGAGAAATATTTTGCCTTTGTGAGTTTGCAAAGTAAATAAGGAAGGGTCAGCCTTACTACAAATGAAACCAAGATGTAAGAGATGCATGCTAAACCTATCAAACCAGGCTCTTGGTTCTTGTTTAAGACCATACAATGTCTTTTTAAGTAGACACACATGCTGAGGATACTGGGGATCAATAAAACCAGGAGGTTGACTCATGTACACCTCCTCTTGTAGGAAGCCATGGAGAAAGGCATTTTTGACATCTAGTTGTCTAACTTCCCACTTTGAACTGACAGCAATGGATAGAACCACCCTAATAGTTGTGGCTTTAACCACAGGATTAAATGTTTCTTCAAAATCTATTCATTCAAGCTGCGAGAATCCCCTTGCCACAAGTCTGGCCTTGTATCTATCTACTGTCCCATCAGCTTTTAAGTTCGTCTTGAACACCCATTTAGAGCCAACCAAATTTATACCAGGATATTTGGACACCAAAATCCATGTCTTGTTAGTATGTAAAGCATCAATTTCTTGTTGCATTGCTGCAAGCCAATGAGGTGACCTTAGTGCTTCCTTAGTAGTATTTGGTTCTCTCAAAATTTATGTGTTGCTGCAAGCAACAAGTGACAAGTGATGTTCCTTCGTCTTGTGCCCAGTGATCATATGATGCCCTTGTGGTGCAGGAAGTACCTCAACTGGTACATCAACCAAAGTAGTTGACTCGAGTGTAGCATTGTCGGATTGATGGTCAATTGGTACATCAACTAAAGTAGTTCTTTGATGATGCTCATTGGCTGGACCTGTAAGTGCAACATGTTCCTCACTGCTACTAGCAAATCTAAAATCTGCAGCTGGAGTTTCAATACTACTGTATGGATCATCACTTTCAACCTGTTCCTTAGCATCTGATCATGTGCCTGAGAGGTCAATACTACTTTCATCATCAAGGAGTATATGAGTTGTAGCAGCATTATCACTATTAATGTGTGGACTAGCAGCCTGTAATTCCCTTGAATCAAAATTATCATGTGCCTACAGTTTAGATAAAGATTCAACAAAGGTAGAAATATGAGGTGAGACATCAATGTTAGTCTGAGATTACTTTGGAGACACATAGGGTAATGTGTTTTCATCAAACACAACATGTCTGGATATGTAAACCATCCTTGTAGGGGGATGATATCATCTATATCCTTTGTGTAAGCTGATGTACCCTATGAACACACAAGGGTAGGTCTTTGGACTGAACTTGTTGCTACCCTTGATATATGGAAAACATCTACCCCCAAACATTTTTAGGATATTATAATCAGGTTGTTCCCCATACAACTTAACAAATAGAGTCACCATCTTTAGGACTAAGAAGGGCAGTCTATTGATAAGGAATATTGCAGTGAGGAAAGCCTCAACCCAAAGAAACAAAGGTAGGTTAGCATGAAGTAGTAGAGTTAAGCCAGTCTCCACAATATGCCTATGTTTTCTCTCTGCAACTCCATTTTGTTCAGGTGTGTTAGGACATGAAATATGTCTCACAATGCCACAATATTCCAAATGCTTAATGAAGTCTGTTTGGATAAACTCACCACCTCCATCACACTGAAAAATCTTAATCTCTTTAGAAAATTGTTTTTCCACCATTTTCTGGAATTTTAGAAAGACCTCAAAGAATCCAGATTTATTTTCCAGTGGATAAATCAATGTATATCTTGTGTGATCATCAACAAAAACGACATAATATTTCATAAGTTGGGAAGATTCAACAGGAGCAGGTCCCCATAAGTCACAATGAATTTTCAATAAGGTTTTTTCTCAATTTTATTTCTCAAACCAAATGGAAGTTTACAACTCTTTTCCAACTGACAACTAGAACAAACAGTAGGCATTTTATTCCAACTACTAATATTGATGCAACTACTACTACTCAAAAAATGTAAAGACTTCAAACTAGGGTGTCCTAATCTAGTGTGCCACATGTTGTCTGACGTGTTCCAATCGTGTGCAGCAGTTAAATCATAGAGATTGTTATCTTCCAAAGCATAGAGTCCATTCCTTTTAGATCCTTTGGCCAGCAGTGTCCTTGTCCACTTGTCCTTTACAACAAAGTTAGTTTCATCAAATTCAAGAGTCCAACAATTATCCTTTGCAAGTTTACTAACTGAGAGTAAATTTTTATTGATCTTAGGAACTACAAGAACTTCTTTTAACTTTAGACCTGTTCCGGATATGTTCCCAACATGTGTTATGTCTAACTTTGATCAATTCCCAACAATAATTTTATCTGGTCCATTGTAGTGTTTAAGATCAGCTAGGATACCTGAGTTATGTGTCATATGGCTACTTGCTCATGAGTCCACATACAAGGTATCATCAGTAGTTTTTTGTAGATTAGTAGCTGTCAATGCTTGTGGTAGCTCATCTGTGGCTTGGTAAGAGTAATCCCACCTATAAAAACACTAAAGAGTAGTATGGTTATTCCTACCACAAATTTGACACGCATTAGTACTGTTCCTCTCATGACTTCGACTTGAAGGACTGTTTTGAGGACCTGGTCCGTTTCTGTTGTTATAAGAACTTGTTCCTTGTCCAGCAGGCTTGAAGCCTCTTCCTCTGGAATTGAAGTTATTGTTTCCTCTTCTTTGAGAGTAGTTTCCTCTTCCCCTGCCTCTTTGGGCAGAGAATGTCATGTTATGGTTTTATTGGGGCACTTCTTCTTCATCATCCCTCATATCAAAACCCCTGAGAGCATTAACAAACTGATTAAGAGTAGGATATGGTGTCTTACCTAGCATGACAGTCCTGGAGGTCTTGTACTTAGAACCTAGACCTCTAGAAAAATTAATCACTTTGCTATCTTCATCTACAGGCTTGTGAATGGTTGCAAGGCCATCACATATGCCTTTGAATTCCTTAATGTATTCGTCAATTGTTTTGGTTCCTAACTTCACACTTTGTAGTTGTTGCTTGAGTTGGAACTCCTTATCTTTTGTTGTTTGAAGATAAGCTTCTTCCAAGCATTCCCACATCTCCTTGGCAGTTGAGCAGCCTACAATCAGGTACATGTTTTCTTCTGTCAAGGTGCCTGAGATCCAACTCCTTAGTAACATATCCTTCTTCTCCCAGTCATCAACAATGTTGATGGCTTCTGCACCCTTCTCGCCTGCTACAGTTTTCTCAGTAATCTGTCCAGTGGAACAGGTACCTTTAGATGGTTCTGTGATGAGGTAGGTTAATCTCATCACTTGAATCAACTGAGACATTTGTGTCCTCCATATAAGATAGTTCGTTGGCTTTAGTTTAATAGAGCAGAATGAAATAAGATGATGAAGTGAAGAGGTCGAAAGAGTGTTGGTAAAAGGGGCCATTGCGGTTTGATAATGTGGTTGTTTTGGTTTTGATCTAATACGTTAAAGAGCGGAAAAGCTTTATTGCTCTGATACCATGTAGAAATCTCACGTAAGTATGGAGAAATCAAGGATTGTATTGATTAAAATAATGTTGAGTTACAAACTCCTTATATAGGAGAAGAGTCATATTCTAGTTATACTAGGAATCCTGCTACAACACAATTATTTACATGAGTAGTATTGTATTATAACTCAAATACCTTATCCTAGTCGACTCCTACAATATACAGTAGTTTAGTCGTACATAACTTAGGATTTAGTAGTCTAGTCCTAGTATGACTCTAACTCTAACTCGTCAGCCTGCTTCGATGGATCTGTTCCTTCGACATGTTCCATCAGTATTCAAGCTTCCTTCAACAATGTTAAGTGATGTTTTCATCGGGGCAAGTAAATACGCGTTGCACTCTTTTTTACTTGGTTATTTTTGTCTCAATGGGTTTTTCCGAGAAAGGTTTTTAACGAGGCAATAAACAATACGCATTACAAGATATGTGTACCCTTTTTTCTTAACTAGAATTTTTCCCAGTAAGATTTTAATGAGGCATGTTATCGGACATCCAAGGGGGGAGTTGTAAATATATTATATTTATGTGGATGTCCATAACTTCAAGGTGTAATTACACCATTATGTGTAGTAACTCCCCCACCTCCATAATCTTCCCCTGATCTTCCTCCATAACTTTTATGGTTAATGTCATATTTATGACTAACCTTTTATATGCCTCTATGTAATACCATAAATAGAGGCCATTAGAGTTCATATTGGATACACTTGAAGATTTAGAGAACACTTGAACAATCAGAAGAATAAGAAAACTCTCATCTCGTCTTCCTATTTCTATTGCTCTCATCTTCTATATTTCTTGTCTACTTTCTTGCTTATATTATTACTCTTTTAACTTTGTTTTATAACAGTACTGCAATTCAAAGGACAATGTTGCTGCTTTCATATCATCTACTCATCTAATGTTCAGAAACTCTATTGATATATATAGAGTCCACAAACTAAATCTCAACTATTCTCCAGACATTGCAGCAGTACTGCTTTTGTGTACTATCACAAATAATACAAGTCGTCTTGCTCGAAAATCTCCTTCTATCATGGATGATCTTTCTTCAGATTCGAAATCGTAAAAACTTTATAACATCGTAATGAAGGAGTAACACCCCTGGGATTAAAATACATAGATATTCAGTCCTCTGCACAATTCACAAACAGGGGTGGATTTACATGGTGGTTAGGGGGTTCAATTGAACCCCCTTCGTCGGAAATTTACGTTGTATATAAAAGGTCAAATTCTATTTGTATGAGTATATATATTAAAATGAACCCTCTCATCACACGAAGTGAGGCTAGCTCAGTGGTTAAGGGGGTTCAGAATTTCGCCTCAGCGTCTTCAATTTGATTCTGCGCGACAGCATCTTACTCTCTTTTTTTCCTTTGGAAAATCAAATAGCAAAGCTGAGATGGGCTCAGCATTTGGGCTCAAAATCTCAGTCCAATGAAATTCTTTATTATCTTTTGGCTGGAACTTTATTTTTATTTTTTTAATGCTATTTCTCCTTCTCAATTTTCATTTGTTCAAAATTATTAGGCGCATTATTTTCATTTTCATTTTTTTTATCTCAATTGTTCATTTTATTTTTACGTAATTCTCTTTTTATATACTAATTCAAAGGAGCTCTTTTGAAAAAATCAATTGTTCTTAAATTTGAAATTGAGATAGAATTTTTTTTAAAAGATAAGGTAAATTAAAATTTAATTGGAAGAAGAAATTTGAAGGGCATGAATATTCATGATATTTCTTTCTTATTTTTTTGAGTTCTATTCTAGAGAAATGTAAACTAAATATATTTGAATTATTTTCATTTTCTTTTTTTATAGATGGAAAACCTTATAAATTGAATAAATGAACTAAAAATTGGCGATGCCATTTATTTATCCTTTTAATATGAATTATAATATTAGTAAATCAATCCTAACATATGATTGAATGAATAATAACTTAATATATTTTAAAAATTCAAAATAAAATAAAACAATACAAAATAAAAGAAAAAAAATCACAAATTTTTAAGGAAAAACCAATGAAGTAGGGTAAAAGTAGGAAGAAACGCTAAACGCGGCATGACAAGACAAGTTAAATTTAACGGATTAAGGATAAAAAAAATTCCCCATCTGTTTTGCTCCATTTTTCAATTTACTTTATATGTTGAACTTCCTCGACAAAAATCCTGGCTCCACTGTTCACAAACACAACATTCCAATCAATAGAAGCACCAAAACATATCCACAGAAGCAGATTAATTCCTGTGCGAACATCAAACAATACAGTATCAATTTGACTTAATTTGGTGTTGGAGTATTTCTTTTAACCAAAAGCATCCTTATAGTTTCACTTCAACTCTAGTTACATCCTTAAAATATTTCACTTAACAGGAAATATGCTTACAGACTACAATTTTCATAAATTAATCCAAAAAAATCCCTCCGAATATTTCATCCATTTTTAAGGGAGCTCATAACTTCTCACATAACATTCCTTTTGCTTTCATCCATTTTTTAACGGCAAAATTCTATTGTAGGTTCCTCTTTCTCTAATGTTCTTCTTTCCCCTACCTTTTTACCTCTTCAGATTTCACATCACTAAACAGTCAATTCCTAGCGGAGGCAAAAACACACTAGGTTATTTTGTCTCATCTGTCCAAACCTCGGTGGTCATAATTACCTAGTATTGTGATGATGACAGGTAGCAGTTACCCCATGGAATTAGTCAAATTGGACACAAGAAAGTGGATAGCAGCTTGAGAACAAAAAAATCAGCAATACTCCTTAAAAAGACAACTTTATTGGATAAAGGTGCATCCTTGATAGTACAATTGAAATAGTTACTACAAGCATAGATTTCCCACACAAGAAAATACAGAAGGATTTGAATAATTTAAAGGAGATGGATGATAAAAGTGGAAAATACAGAGAAACGTGTTCTCATAATACATGTATACAACATCATCTTGTTCATCACACAATACATTAACCCTCAGTTTCGCTGCCAAAGTAAGGTGAGACTAGGCTATCAACAAAAGTTTGACCTTCATAGCTAATATGATTTACATCAAGCAACAGATCCTTACGCCAATTCTCTGTCATATTGTAGACAACCAATTCTTCATTAACATCCAATAAAACATCATCATCATCACCGATGGAACACAATAGTTTACCAAGACAAACATTCAAATTTGGATCTTTAATCTCAAATTTTGTCCAAGATTCCTTAACCCCATACTCTTTCATGATCTAAAATATAATTTTGTCCATTAATGGGGATAAATTGGTGGCTATACAAAGATACCCTTTAAGAGCTGCAAGTTTACACATAAAGCAATAATCCTGAAGATCAGTAGGACCTGGTACCTCCGAGAATTTATCGACACTTAAATCGAAAGCAACAATTGCAGATGAATATTCAGGAATTCTACGAGTCAACCAATGCAAAGCCCCATTAACCAAAACCCCAGAAACACTGTTAGTATGTGAATGATCATAAGGAGAATTCTCAAGTTTCTCCCAAAGACCCTTTCTCACAGAGTAGATACCCACACAAGTGGCAGTCCTAAATTGATTATAGCAATAATAAGAAAGAGCAACCACCTTATAGTCATCACAAACAACATCATACCCTAAACCATACATGTAACAGCTACCTTGCAGAGGAAGAACCAAACCAAAACTTGAAATTTGATGGTGTTTTAAGGTAGTGGGGTTGATCAAGAATTTCAAATTTTCTCTATCAACCAACAAGACCAATCCATTACATGAGCCAACTACAGAAATCCAGTTATGTGAGAGTTGCTTAAAATTTACCTTTCTTGAAATGCCACCGATTTCTCCATTTTGGGGGATGTGGTGGTTAAACGTGATAGTGTGAAGTTCGTGTTGCCTAGTGATGATAATAAATTTCTCTTCTTGTGTATGGACGTGGAGGTTGAAGTGAAGTTTGATGAATTGTAGGTGTGAGAGAAAATTGTGCCAGTTCTTTGATACGCATCTACAACGCTCAATGGACTTTACAGGGAGGCGGTAGAGTATGTCAACTATGAGTTCTTCGGGTAGGAATTCAGTTTTGCTCATTGCCATACTTGGATTTGGATTTTGGAGGAGACACTCCTTGCCTATCTTTTACTAGGGTATTTTCTCTCTGTTTTTGCTCCACGTCTGACTTCAACAAAAATGGAGAAAGTGCAAGGGTTAGTTGGGTTAGTTGAGAAAATGGTTAAATCCCTCCCTAACCTATATTCAAATTTCCAACTACACACTTAAATTTCACGGAGGTCCTATCACTCCCTAAATTATTTAAAACTGACATTATTACCTCCCTAAATGCTTACTTGGCAAAGGTGTATTAACTCTCTTTGAGAGAGTGAAGCCCAAAAATAAATACGTATTAAAACTTTACTTTTAATATTCTTTCATAAATTTACGTTTTTTTATTTTTTTTCCTTTTTTCCTGTATTTGTTTCTAGTTCTAATTTGTTTTCTTCTTCATACCTATTAGAAGTAGATCATCAATGGCAGCCACCAAATTTCATCGTCACTCATCATCTTGCTATTACTATGTCAATTTACACACCACAAATTGTAGGTAACAATTCCACCCCCGCTCTCTACAATTAAGAATTATGGACTCAAAAAATTTCAAATCTAAACAAATTTAATCTTGAATAAGCTTAATACAGTGACAACCAACTAATTTTCTTCAATAAACTTTCAATACAAAGAAAATTTCTGATCCTATATTCAATTTCCAACAGACCCACGAAAATTCTTGTAATCATTGCCAATTTTTGTGATTTGATTTCTCTCAGGTTTGAAGCTCAAGTTTCGTTAATGTCATTTTACATATTTATCTTCATGTTTCAGACAATCAATTTGGTGGATTAACCTAATTTTAGCTTCAAATAATATTCTTCAACTTATTTAACAATTGATAATTTCCTTGCAAACCTAAAAATGCAACCCAGTTCTTCATCTTCTTTAAAACAATTGCTATAAAATTTTGATGTCAAATCACCTCAACTCTTCTTCAAATCACTCCAAATTCTAGATATAAAATTTTCTCACCGTTTTGATTCTTTTGGTATATTACCCACTTAAAACAGAGATCGTTTGTGGCAAGTCGAAATAAGAACTCAAGCTTTTTGGACTAACATTAATGGTGGTTTAAGTTGTGTTTCACGGTTTCAACCTTGAACTTCAATTTTCAGCCACACGAAATTCTTCAAACCATCAACGAAATCACT
>JAJOOO010002997.1:0-22077 GCA_029582685.1 Solanum piurae | reverse complement strand
AAGAAGAAAACGACAAGTTTGCACACAGTTGCTGCAACAAACAGCTTATATTTGTATTCCCAAACTGCATAGCTGGTTTCTAAAGCATGTCCACTCTTGATGTCTCTTAATTTTTTAAAACATTTGTCACCAATATTTTTCATGATTTGGAGGCCCATGCAGCTAAACAAAATACATATACATGCCTGATGAGTGCAATCTTGTTAGTAATGTGGAATGAGTTCTTCAATGCGTTAAAAAGTCAAATGTTAAAAGGGAAAACTGTGTTGATTGACAAGTAAAAGCAAGTGGTCAAGCAAGGAGCAAGAAAACTGAAACTGGTAAAAAATATAAGAGATCAAAACACTATAAACTAACCTCACTGAAACAAAAGAAATCCATCAAACAAACTAGTTCTCGTGCTTGATCACGGCCAATATGTCTTGTACCATACATCTCATCTATTTCCTCACGGCTGAGCTGCAAAATTTAACATCGGTGAGCATCAGATTATCAACTATTAGATGCTTTCGGGTGTCAATTTTGTTTTGATACATACAACAAATCAACCAGCAAGGCATCCAACTTCCAAGAGAAACCCAATATTGAAGAAGGCATTCACATCTGGTAAAGACAACCCCCCCCCCCGGGACATTGGATGGAGAAGTGTAAACGGGTTTTAGAAAAAGAGGTATTAGCTCTCAACAACTTAGATGCTATATTCCTTCTCTTTTCCCCACCTTGCGTTGTACCATCGATCCTCATTATGTTAGAATATTTGCTCAATTTTCTAGATTTTTTCACTTTATTCATTATTTCTTGTGCTTTTATCGCATCTTCTGAACTACCTTTTGTAATATCAGAAATCAATAATAATTCTACTCCTGTTATAAAAATAATATTTTTTGAAACGGATAATCCATTTTTAAAAAATTGCTATTCCTTCAAATGTTAGAAAAAATATTAAACAAATACTATTACTACTAACATTCTCTAGAAACATTCTCTAGAAAAGGTAGTGTTAATATGGACTTTATATGGTTAGAGGCAGTGGTGGAGCCACCCTTCTTCAAGGGATGTCAATGATGATATACTTGGAAAAAATGAGGATGTTATATGGAACGGAATGGGAATGTCTTTTTTTTTTTAACCGAGAACCCACAAGGGCGTGGCACATGGTTTGAAATTTGACCGATAATAGGTCTATTCCTCTAGTCTACTCCATTTAAATATGGGAGGGTTTGAACCTGTATGTACATTTAACATACACATCACATGTCGCGCTCTTAATTACATATCAAAGCCCTAAGGGCTTGAACACGAATGTGTCCCTCCTTACTGACATCCCCACATTCAAAGTCTTCATATCAATGATGCCCTTCAGTGTCTTGCATTACGAGGCTGAAGATTAATTTTTGTTTTTATTATTAAGTTTTGGAACACCCTCAAGAAACCTACTGCATCCTCAAAAAAATACGGAGTTTTTTTCTCATGACATCAATAAAACTTATTGCATCCCCCCAAAAAGTGATGCCATTTAGCCTCGCGCTACCAGAATACCAGTTGTCCCCAAAGAACAACAACAACAACATACCCAGTGTAATCCCACAAGTGTGGTCTAGGGAGGGTAGGATGTACACAGACCTTACCTCTACCTTTGCAGGGCAGAGAGATTGTTTCCGATACACCCTCGGCTCAAAAAAGCAGGAAAGTAAGTTATCCCCAAAGAACACAAGTGTTTTAATTTATTTAATGAAATAAATAACTACATAAATAAGGTATTCCCAAAAAATTCCATGGAAAAATCAAAACGAACATAATAGGGAGCTTGCTGAACTTCACCTTGCGCCTGCCGTAGTAGCACCCGTCAAGCTCAATTGACCCAAAAAAGTCCAACTTCATAAGACAACCCTTTGATTTGTCATAGTATAACCCTCTGATGGGAAAACTTGGATCATACTTGAACTCCAAGCAAGTATCAGGATATTTGAACTGAAGCACAAAATGAAAAAGAGAGCAATCCATCAATGGTCGTTTACTTTAACCGCAAAACACTGCATATTCTTTTTTAAAGTATATTCTTGGAATAGCTACCACAAGGAAAGAGTACAGAAACAAACCTCATTAACTAGATGCTGTTTTGCAAGATCGTAAATCAAGCACTGTAAATTGGAGGAGTAATGCGCCAACGTGTAATCATAGTCGAATCCATAGACTTGTATGCTGTCCAACCGCACGTTCTTATTAACGTATATACCTAATAATAAACATTATCCCACCTAAATTCAATCCAATCCTCAAATGGTAGTAGAAGTTCACATAGAAGGTTAAATGCACTACAATATGACAGAAGAAAACGTGGGCAACCTTTTGGATTCATTTTGGGCATTTGTTTCAATGCATCAGGAATCTTTAGAAACTTCTCCTTCGCAGCATTATATTCTTCCCTAATTTTCGAAATTTCTTCCTCAGAAAGTGAATCTTTTGCATTTGCTAACAGTTTTTCTTGATCTTCAAACTTCAATACTTTTGGTTCTAAAGACGCTATACTACTACATCGACGATAACCGCCTCCTAAAAATCCTGTGTTTCCAAGAAAAAATGTTCATTAGGTTTTCCGGTACAGCAGAGCTACTTACAAATCAAACACAACATGAAAAGATGTTTCAACAAACACACAACAAAGGAGAAAACAAGTACCTTCTTTACATCCATAATGAGAATAACTTGTCCTCTGCAGCAAAATTTGCTACTATCAGTGACACTATCAAAAAGGATATTCATATCTATGATCCAAACGATAATACACAAACACCTACAATGACATACGTACATACACAAGTTTATATAGGTACATGAGTGGGATATGTTTGAAAAAAAAAAAGAAGCAAACATATAAGCTAGACAGGTACTCTATCATCTATGCAAAATCCACAAACTATATAATTGCCAGGTACTCTGAAATAAAATTTTCCTACGTTACTCAAACTCTCAAAATTGTCAGCGCACCCGTGTCGTATTCTCCAAAATGCCCTACTTTTGGAGTATCCAACACACCCCCGTCGACATTTTTGAAGAGTCCGAGCAACATAGAAATTTTCCACCATAAATGACACCTACTAAAAGGGCTAGACACTCCTATGGACAAAATGTTAATTAAAACATTAAATAACCACAAAGACATCTATATATAGACAAGATTACACAGGTATAAGGGTGACATTTGTTCTTAAGCAGCATGAAGACAAAGCTCATAGGGGCAGATCTATAGGGTTGTGACAGGCACCTGAACCCACTCGGCAAAAAATTACACAGTATATATAAGGTATTTTAATTTCTTTAATGTGGTATATATATACAGATTTTGAATCCCGTGAACATATGAATATAGGTTGGATCAGTGGTTTAGGGATTCAAACTTCACGTGGAGGTTTCAAATCTCAATCACTACATTTTTATTTTTCGAACCCCTTAAGTGAAAATCCAGGATCCACCACTTAAAGCTCCACACAATATAAACAACAGAGGTACAACTAATAATCCAGGAAAAAAGATTTGTTACTATTAGTGAACCTATCAAAAGGGTATTCTTATCCTCTGATTACACACAATAAAACCACAAAGGAAATAATAGATACATAAGATTATAGGGATATGAACTTCATATGTTTACTTATAAGCATTTTTTACACAAACCCATAAAATATTTAACCAAAAAAAAGGACACTAAACAAAATATAGATACACAAGTCTTATGAACTGCATATTTTATCAATAAATCTGTATTTGTTACAGAAACCCACAAAGTATATAAACAAGACATTCATAAAATCTCATATTAGGCCATTAAATTGCCAAAAAAAAAAATGCTACCATAAGCGACTCCTATCAAAAGGGTATTCAAATCTATAATTGAAATCAAATAAAACATGATTTACAAAAAAAAAAAAAAAAAAAAGGAGCTGCAGAAAACCGAGAAAGAATAAAAGTCAAAGAGAGAGCTTACAAGAAGAGAAGAACGAAAGGGGATTATGAGCCTGCGAAGGGTTGCCATTGCAAAGATGGCGCCTTCACTCCAAAACAATGAAAGCTGAATTTTTTTTCTTATATACTATTCTTCAAAACTCAAATAATAATAATTGAGAAAATGAATAGTGGAAATTTGATGGTATTTTCTTAATAGTACTATAACCACCAACCATGATACAATTTGGGTAATACTCAATTTATCTGTGACGTTATTTGATTTAGATTCATAACTCATAACTATATTTCAAATTTTAATCAAGATTATACTTTTTATACATTTTTTATCAAATATGTGAGATTCAATATGAATAAATTATTGATAGTTTTTTCAAATATTTGTCAAATAAAAAAAAATTGTCATTCTATTTTAAACATACTAAAAAGGAATGAGGACAAAAGGAGTATCCGGAATCAGGCGTTCACGTCAAATGAATGCAATTATCATGATTAAGTGATTTAATGAAATAATTACATATATTATTTATATTTACTTGTTAACCATTGCTAAGTGATAGATATATTTATATATGAATACATATTCAACCTCTTAAATTCGGCAAGTTATTATCAGATACATGAACTAAATTATGTTTCACTTGAACACCTCAACTCGTAAGACGCATGGCCTTTATAGGTTTGTCATATACGTGTTACAATGACAATTATAATGAGAAACAAAACAATAAAACGAAGCAAATTAGAAAAAGATAGCCTCAATTTCAATTGTTCTCTTTATATCTCAATACACTACATTTATTTATTTGATATAAATGCCATAGGAATAAGTTTTTACCTACCATCTGCAACATGGTATGTTAAACTGCCCGCCTTTCCGCACATGAGCTACTAATAAAAAGTTGTGAAATTTGGGAGCAAATCATTGGATACTTTTTGACCTTTTAGTATATAGGATTTTAGCATATAATTTCTTTGTCCCAATTTATACAAGTTAGTTAAAAATATTTTTTAAATTTATAATCTAAAATAAGTTATAAATGTTTATGTAACTATAAATCATTTTATTAAGAAATAAAATAAACATGTTACAATTAAATTATTACTAAATATAGAAATGTAGTATTTTATTTTTTTAAAACGAACTTAAAAAAAAAGTGAATCACATAAATACGACATAGGAAATATAATTATCAATACACGAACGAGAAAATGGCTAAAAGCCCCCCCAACCTATAACTGAATTCCCAACTACACACTCATACTTCACGGGGGTTCTATTACCCCCTGGACATTTGTTTTTACATATTATCTCACCCTTATTTGCTGACATGTCGAAGAAGGTGAGAACAACTCCCTTAGGCGCGTAAGAAGAGAAAATAAAACGTCAAAAGCTGAAGAAAAGTACACGTGTGAGTCCAAATCAGCTATAATTAATCCCCAATGGTATAATCTCATCCTCTCCCAAAATCAAACTCTCTTTTTCTTCCTCTTTTTCTCAATTTTCAATTGTATATTCCTTCATTCTCTCCCAAATCAGCTTAAAACTTGAATTTACTTGTCAAAGCATTCAACTGTAGTATCAATTTCGAAAAAGCTTGAAGCTTTAGGCTTGTAATTTCTCCGATTTCATAGTTAGGATTCAAAAATTGTTCTTCAAATTCATCGTTTTTGCTTTGTTAGGATAAATAATGGCAAATGCGGACTTGAATAAGCTTTCATAGTTAGGGTTCAAAAATTGTTCTTCAAATTCAATTGGAACGAAATTTCATATCATGAAGAGAATGGGGGTGAATATGGAGTGATTGAAAAAAGGTTAGGGTTTAGAAAAAGAAAGAGGAAAATGAAAAGATTAAGGGAAATTTTAGAGTTATGGGGTCCATTCAATACTTGGTAGCGCGTGTAAACAAATATTTTATTATATCTGATTTATGTGGACATGTCAGCAAATAAGGGTGAGATAATATGTAAAAAAAAAATGTTCAGGGGGTAATAGAACCCCCGTGAAGTATGAGTGTGTAGTTGGGAATCCGACTATAGATTGGGGGGCTTTTGGCCATTTTTATGTACACGAACTATCAACTTAACTTTCAACATATAATAAAAGGGTCTCCTCTTCCTTCATTTCATAAGCTTGCTAGCTTACTAACTGAACCATCATCATCTGCTTGCTTGATCACTTTCGTGATGAGGCACTTAAAAAGATTCTAGATTATATATATTTTGGGGGAGGGGAATCTTTAACATTTTTCTTTATAGATTTAGCCAATTTTTAGATTTGAGTTTTGGGAATTAAAAAAACTCTGAAATCACCAAAGTTAGCATTTTCCTAATTGCAGAACATTTAAAAGCAAAAAGGCAAAACAAATATGCAAACGTTTCTTTTAAAGTTGAGAGAATCCATGGGGCTAAACGTTCCTGCTGCAAATTGTAGGAACCCTTCTATTTCAAGTGATACTGTAACCTGGAGAAAAAAAAACAGAGAAAAACTAGAGTGATAAGTTAAGATGTTTTAATTTTCTAAAGGGAAAACGGTCAAATTTGCCCGAGTACTATCTAAAATAGACCAACTTTACCCTCCGATTAAGAGTTTTGATCTAATATTTACCCATTTGTTAGGGAAAAGTCTCGTTTTTTGCCCTTGAACCTTAACAGGGCAGCAACTTAGGGTAATTATAAACCAAAACAAAAGTTGGAAGGGTAAAATTTGGATCTTTTTCTCAAAGAACTCGAGCACGTGGAGTTTACCCATTTTCTCGTTGGAGTCTTCATCAATGGTAAGGGGAAGGGTCAAAAACACACCTACAGTATCCCAGTTTTTTTAGTTTCTTACCTAAACTATCATCAAATGTTTTATTGAAAACATACCTCAACTATCATTGTTCACTGGTAATTGAGGTGTCTTTCCACATATATTTGGTGATAGTTCAAGTCAGTGGCGGAACCGGTATTTTCAATAAGGGGGTTCAAAATCTGTAGAAATAGACACACGGAGTAGTCGAAGGGGGTTCAACATCTACTATATATATAAAAAAAATTATTTTAACCATGTATAGTATAATTTTCCGTCGAAGGGGGTTCGGATGAACCCCTTAGTACAAGGTGGCTCCCCCCTGGTTCAAGTAGGAAACTAAACACACGTGATAGTTCAGGTATGAAACTAAAAAGGGGATACTTGAAGTGTGCGTTTTACACTTAACTCGACAACTTTTAACCACAACAGTGTGAATGGCCTAAAAAGTTTAACAGAGTACAAGATTGAACAATTTCGACTAGTAAGGTGCAAATTTTAGACCTTTTCCCTTTCCTAAATGAGAAAACAAGAACTAAAATACTGATGATGATAACACCAACCTTTAGAATTTGGGTCATCAGCAATACAACTGGTGCAAATTGTTATCCAGCTTTGACTACCACAACAATTCAGTTGGATTTCTTTCTTCTTGATGCTACCTCTGAAGCCCAAGCTTTGCCCACCTCTGTTTGGAACTTACCTGGATGTGTTTTATCAAAGATTTCATCAGCTGAAGGCATGGGTTATTATCAAAAATTGATCCATGCAAAAGAAGAAGATAATAACTTCCAAGTCTCACAGCAAGGAAATTCTCCACTTCATTAAACTAGTAACATCATAACTACAATGACTTCGGACTACCAATTTCTTGGATTAATAATTCTCTATTGCAACTACTCATGTTAAATGTGACACAAGTGAATGTGTTCATCAGGGGGACCAAGTACACACAAACACCTACCATATATACACACAATCTGATCGAAAACAAGAGAATATAATGAGTATCTTTCACGTCCTTTGTCTATTTTAGAAATCTAATCTCCAAATCTATGCTATATAGTTCTACTCAATCTTGTGGTTATCAAAGAATCTTTTCCATGAGAACCTAGATCCACTGGTGGATACAAATATATTATATATGCAAAATCTACAAACTTAAATCCTTTTAAGGAGAGAAATTCAAAACAAGTCGCAAGATTTCTCATGTTCAAAGGGGGAGGGGGAACTATCCACAAAAGTTCAATACCAACTTCCAACAACTTGATTGTTCCAATCAAAATGACAATATTGTGTTATTCACTAATCGTTTCAACGAATTAACATGTAAATGTCAAGAGTTTAAGACAATAGAATGTTATTCTGAATTCCAAGGTCAACGTTTAACCACTAACTTGGCAATCTAAGACGAGATGCGTTATAAACAGATTTGGAACGGCAAGGCAATAGCAGGTTATGATGTAGCTAGAAGGGTCAAGCTCCAGAGTACACAAAGGGGAACACAAAAAGTAGAATGAGTAGAATTTAAAACTTTTAAGACTTGAATTGTGATTGAATAATAAAAATGTTAAACGTGGCACCTGCAGTTGACTGAAAAAATTCTTCCAAATCCTTCCCTTGCTCTGCATGACAAAGATAAGTAGCATTAGCTTAAAAAATTAAAAAATGCAACTTCTCATGGCAAGAGGGAACCAGTCCATACATCAAGAGACGAACAACTTACAGCCAAAAATCAGTATTTATTACAATGAGAGATTCTTGTATTTTTATTTTTTGAATGTTTAGTAAGGTAAATCTTAAAAAGTATAAATTGCACCAAGTAAATATAAGTTTACATTATTCAAATGCTAAGACATGTTTGTTTTGATTAATTCTCACTATAGGTCCTACAATGTAGTAGCACAATCACTAAATGCCAAAGGTATTACCATGGTGTGTATATTTCTCATGCTGAAGGATGCAGTTGACAACTAAGTTCAGAAAATAGGAAAAATACAAAAACTTGGAAAATTTTGGAGAAATGTGACTCTCAACATTGTCAATTTTACCCCCTAAACATGTATGACAATTGACACCTAATATGGAACCTTAGGGGGGGGAGGTATAATGGATCTTACATAGTATTGTTTGACTGGGCATACAGCTTAAGATGTAAAGGAAGACTTTTGGCACATGCCAGTAGTGCACTAGAAGGTCATCAAAAACAAGAAGTATGCTAGAACTTGCGGCCTTAAATATGCCATGACATTCTTATGGCTATAAGATTTACAAAATATAGAAAAGTGTCTCTCATTTGGAAGAAACTAAAAAAGGAGAAGTGTTATATAAAATGGAACAAAGGGAGTACTATTTATCCAGTGTACATCCGAAATCCGGGGGAAAAGAGAGAAACAGGAAGTTACCATTTTCATATTCCAATGCCTGAAGTATCATCTCCACCTGAAAGAAAACAACTTATCAGTCAAGATGAGAGCAGTGTATTAAGCTAAAGGAACAGATAACTATCATAGCTACAGCACAGCAACTGAGCAACATAATGGACATCCTTCAGTAACCCGTGGATAGCAATTTTGTTATCGCGAGGCAAGAACTTTTATTAAACAATCATGCATATGCATGAAGGCTAATTGAGTTTTTCCCGAATATCTTGTATGCATATTGGCAAACAAGATGTCAAACTTTACAGAGAGTATGGACGAATCCCTCACTTCATCCATCTGTGTAAAAGACACTAGCCGTGACATGGCAATAAAAAAGGAAGACGCGATACAATGATGAGTAAACTTATATGTTTATTGCAAAATAAAATGAAACACATCCTCATAAATACCATATTTTTTTATTTTTTATTTTTGATAACCATGGTGTCCAGGTCAGCTTTTGCACACCTCGACTAATTCCACGGGATACCATCACCTCCCACTAGCACCAGGTACTAGGTAACTATGTTCACCACGGTAGGACAGATAGGAAGAAAACACCTAGTGTTTTTGTCTCTACTGGGATTTGAACACGAGACCTCATGCTTCTCAACCCACTTTACTGACCACTAGGCAAATAGGCAACACCCTTGAGTGTATCCTCATAAACAACATATAGATGGGACATATTCAAACTTTGGTAACAGAAACAATACCTTGTCGAAGTCCTTTACAACTTTGGCTTCTAAAGACGAATTTTCTTCATATTCCATCCACAAGTCACTGATCTCCTTGGCTGCAATCGCCCAACAGTAAATAATCAGCATGAGAATAGATCAAAGTTCAATCTTTCAAAATATATATTAGTTCGTAAAAAACTCAACGGAGAAGAGAAGCAATACCTCGGGATCCTCCACCTAAAAGTTTACACATGTCTTCTAGTGCTGCTCGCTCTCGTCTACTCTTTTCATCCTTTGGAATCCCATCAGCAGGAGTGATATCTCCAACAATTGCTGTTTAGTAGGAACACAAGAAAATATTTGATGACGAAAATTAAATATGAAGCTATCAAATTTTTCAAGTGAAAAGCCCACAGGATTAGAAGACCAAAGACACAGATGATTTGTCCTACAAGACACTGGTTCTAGGGAAGATCATTTGAGTGAAAGTATTTTTAAGTGAAAATGATAGATTATGCAAATAGACAGATAATTTCAAGTTCATGTTCTAATGGCTGCTTTATGTTCTTCTCATTGAAGTTAAATGTCATACAACCTCTGCTAATTTTTTTCAACAAGTCCTCTAAAACCATTGAACTTAATACTTTTCCATTTATCTAATTAAAAACCGATGATACTGGATCATTCATTTACATTGATGTAACTTTCTAGAATGGTTGTAACTAGCTAGGTAGAGGGCACTTCATGCAAATTCTTCAAATATAGTAAAATTAGCCAAAAGAAAAGGAATACAAATACCTAAACCAAATACTTAGACACACCTGTGAGTTCATAATTCTTAGCAGTTTTGTCACTACAAACAAGCTTCATATTTTTTAAATTTTTCTGAGAAGTAATAAACAAGCTTCCTACAAGTCAAGTGAGGCATTAAATTTCTAGGTGTTACTTCCATTTGCAGTTGATATTCTACCATCATCTATGCATTCGCAGTATAAGAAATGCACACTGAAAACTGACTTATTTCTTTTTTTGATGTTCTTTTTCCCCTGAGCATCGCCTATTCATAAACAAGCGTTGAATTCTTATGAAAGCACTTGAAATTAAGGGGCTTGCATCATTTGATTCAATAAAACATAAACAAATTTCCAAGTCCCTTGTGATAATGAAATCTGAATTCAGCAAACATATTATTTATAAATCCATCTTTTCCCATTACAGAGTTAACTAATTCTACTTTGGACTCTCTGACATGAATGATTTCAGATAAGTTTTAATTCATCTTTCCCAGGTACAGAAAATGATGTAATTCAGGTTTAATAAGGTTTGTATATCAATAGTCAATGCCATTATCCGAGGAAGTAATACCAAAGAGTAACCTTAAAAATATTTTTCCGGATTATAAGAGGTGACAAACTTATGTGATTATAAGTAATCCATCATTTCTTATACCATACCTTTTACTCTTATTTAAATCTTGTTCCATAAAGCTTTTAATAACACAGAATTATTATTGAAACACGTACAATCAAATACGCAGAGAAGAATCCCAACAGAAAAAAGAATTTCTCATAGGGAGATGCTACAAGATAATATAAGCCTATTTCATGTCATTGCCATAAAAGCAAAGAAGATAGAAATGGAATACTGATAGATGACAGACTCACCTTCTGCAATGTCATGCACGATTGCCATCTTAACACACCTAAATTTGGAAAAAGAAAAAGCAGTGCATCATCTCTTTTACTGGAAACACAGTACAGGAATGTACCAAGTGCCATAAAAGCTAAAGTACAAATGTCAACTAATAAAAACACTTACTTGTCACGATCAACTCCAGGAAGGTCAGCAGCAATAAGAGCCATTACTCCCATACGGTACATGTGATCAGCTATAGACTCAGGATTATTAACCCCTCTACGTACCCAACCTTCTCTCTTTGTTGTCTGATCACGTCATCGAAAACACAAATTTTAGTCAGAGTGCATAAAAGATGACAATGGAACAGAGAGATAACATGGGAAGATATAACAATATGCAAAGAATGTTGCAGAACTTGTAACTATGTTTTGATGCAATAGCTTACTGTTTATCCCTCTTTATAAATTACCTTTTCACTTATCAAAAACACAGTATGAAAAGAATGGTTATGTGAGGTTGTACGCATATAATTAGAAGTTGATATAGGCAATTAACACAACACAGTCATGTATTTAAAGATACACATATATTCTCTTAAACAATGCAAGTAGAGTGTGGTATAATGCACAGAGTACAAGTCTCTGGAAACAACACACACTACTATCCTCATATATCATGATTCCATATTCATACACAAAAACACCCATGTAAGTAAGAGCATAATTTGAAAAAGGAAAACATAAAATAGACAACGATTGCATTTAGCATTGTAAAAACTGCTGCATTAGATAGCAAACAAACTGAAATAGAGCAAATGCAAACACAAAGCAAAATCCAATACAAGTAGAGCTTAATACAACACATAATGCACAAAGTACAACTCTCTCTGAAAACTACACACTAGGGTACTCCCCTATCACAATTTCATTACTCATACACCAAAACATTCATCATTACAAGCTGATGCATTAGATACTACACAGACTGAAATAGAGAAAATGCAAATACAAAAAGTAAAATCCAAAGCAAGTAGAAGGTAGTACAATACGCAATGCACATAGTACAACTCTCAGCAAACTACAACACACTATGATCCTCATACATCACAATTTCATTACTCAATACACAAAACATTCATATTACAAGCAGCTGCATTAGACACTGATCAAACTGAAATAGATCAAATGCAAATACAAAAAGCAAAATCAAATACAAGTAGTGCTTAGTACAACGCCCGATGCACAAAGTCCAACTCTCTCTCATCAAACTACAGCACACTAAAACCCTCATACATCACAATTTCATTACTCATACACAAAACATTCATCATCACGAGCTGCTGCATTAGATACTAATGTGAACTGAAATAGAGCAAATGCAACTACAAAAAAGCAAAATCCAATGCAAGTATTACTTAGTACAACTCGCGATGCTCATAGTACAACTCACAGCAAACTACTACATACTACTATCCTCAACTCCTCATACACACAAAAACATTCATCATCATACAATCACATTCAAAACACACACAAAAAAACAGAGAGCGGCGTACGGCGTACCTTGAGGCGGTGACAAAGGGTTAAAAAATCGATGGCTGACGAAGGAGATGGAGATGCAGATGACGACGATGAAGATGGAGCTTCGGTTGCCATACGAGAAACCCTTGGAGATGATGAAGACGAAGAAGTTGGAAAGTATGTGAATCTGAACTGAGCAGAAATGGAAGAAGAAGAAGAAGAAAGTAATGAAGGGATGAGTGATTTACAAAGCACTCTGCTCATTTTTGCTCTTTACCCACTTTTGTTTCGCTCTATTTTCGTTTAAATAAATTTAGTCAAGTCATTTTGCGTGACTTTCAAATTATTTTAGGATAAGGGATGTGGTGTAGTGGATTGGGTATTGTATCAATATTTATTTTTTATTTTTATAATTAAACTTTTATTAATTTATATAAGAACCTATAATTTTATTAAGAAAAACTTATGAATTGGTATGCTTCTAATTATATGTTGAACAATGAAAACTTAGTGGATAAGTTTAGCAATCTCAAGTATATACAAACGAGAAGAAAGAGAAACAAAAAAATAAATATATAAATAAATCACGTTAATTTTAAATTTTTAATCTGTTTATGTTGATAGAATTGGAGGTGAAAGGGTAAAATGATCCTCCTCCTTCTTGTTCGACTCATTTTGTTGAAATTATTACATATTAAATAATAAAAACTTCTTTCTTTAAAAGTTTGAGGAATATTTGAAATGAGTTTAGTACACTGAACTTATACAAATACGAAATAGAAGAAAATCAAAAAAAATATAAATTGATGATGTTTTTATTCTGAATCAGTCATCATTATTCTAAATTTTTAATTTGCATCTGCTTAAAGTTCATCGTGGTATTGGAGGTGAAAGGGCAAAATGATCTTCCTTCTTTGTTGTTGTTGATTTATTACACGTTAAACAATAAAAAATTATTTTCTTAAAAGTCTGAGGCATATTCTAAATGAGTTCAACAAACTCAACTTATACATATGCAAAAAGAAAGAGAAACAAAATACAAACATATAAAAATTATTCTGAAACGATTATTATCATTATTCTAAATCTTGAATCTGCCTCTACTTATGGTAGTATCGGAGGTGAAAAGGTGAAATGATTCTCCTCCTCCTCCTTATTATTCTTCTTCTTGTCAAGAGCAACACACCTCTTAAAAACTTTGCTAACATTGGACTTAACAACCTTAGAATCAATCTTATCTTTAACCTCAGGCAAACCAATATAAACTTTTATCAAAGTTTTGTAACACTTTAGTCCCATTCCAACAAGATCATGACAACATTTCTTGTCAATATCTTCCTTGTCATGAAGTGTGGCATTTAGAACTTTTATACCACAATTATTAGGCAAATACTTGGTACAGTTCTCTAAATATTCTATCAACTTTTTTGGTAAACTATTTATGTATTTTTCATGTGCATTTTCTTCTTCTTGTGAAGGTGGAATTGTTGGTGGAGGGTGATTTTTGTGATGATGAGATTTGCAAAGTGAAGGAATTGCATTAGAAATTATCAAAATTGATATAAAGGATGAGAGGATATTGAGTCTTGCCATTTTTATTTTTTTGTGTGTGTTGTGATGTTGATTTAATTTGTATTATTCCCCACAAAAAAGATGATATTTATATAGAGTGAATTGAGATTATTTATTTTTATGTTATAACAATGTTATCTTTATGACTTTGAATAACATTTGGTTATTAATTAATGAACTTTTAAGTTACAATTAAATGTCTAGAATATTAATGTTACACTATTGAATATAGAGCGTTAGTTTTTCTTTTTACAAACTTTTATTTTCCAAAAGTAGCAATAGTAAATGTGGTATGGCACCACTCTTATTTATCCTATTTCAAAAAAAAAAATTAGAGATTATTTGTTAAATGTTTATTGAGTCACGATAGGGTCGGTCTAATTGAAGGAGAAATTTAGGGAAAAGAATAGGTGTCACGATTAGGAAGTATTGAAAGGAAATCGAATTATCGGACCAAAACAAAATATCTAATCATATTGATTTAAAACCATGTATAATTAATTTGGTTTGATATTGAATAAGAAAAATATTGAACTAAAGTGATACATAAATACATTTATTTTATCACAAGATTAAGCGAGTGATATATAAATATATATATATTTTATTACAAGATTAATCGAATTTTTTAGGCTCATACACTTTTAAAATAAATTAAGGATGACTTTTGCGTCTAAATTAAAAATGTATTTATTCTTTTAAGTTATTATAATTTGATTAGACTCGAAAGTACATAGTATAAACATATGGCAGATTAATGAAAAGATATAATTATCTTGTATCACCTAGAAATCGTCTCACATAATAACATATCAATATATTATAAATAAAATTTCAATGTTGAATTCATGTTCAACATACATTCATTTTTTATTTTTTAAAATAGTTTTCTATAATAGATTGAATTTGTATTAAATTATGCCCAAAAAATCAATACAATCGAATCAGAAAAATCGAAAATAAGTATGGTTTGATTTACTTTTATAAATGGTTTAACACTTCACAATTCATTATATTTTGAAGACTTACCATCAAAGAAAGAAAATGTATATATCACTTGATTGAAGATTAAATATATTTAATCGAAAATTACAAAAGTTAAAATCATAATTTATCGTATTGAGGTATTAAAATGGTATTTTTTTTTCAAGAAATAACTAAACCAATTTTTCACTAAGGATTTTTTTTAAGATGGTGTCTACACAACTATCAAAAACTTCAATGCTATTTGCCAAAATTGATTTAGATTTCTTCTCATATTGTGGCAAACGAATGAGAAGTTTAACCAAAGTAACATGACATTCAAGACCACTTTGAACAAGCTCATTACAACAATTGAATGTGATATTTTTATACTTAAATAGGGTCGTAACGATCTCTGGACCACAAGGTTGTGAAATGTTGTTAGTACAATTATCTACAAAATCTTTAGTTTTCTGCGATAATCCCTTAAGAAACAACCCATCAGGAGTAGCGATACTTGTGTGGTAGAGATGACGGTGGGGCTTGAGCGGTTGGACAACGGGGTTGTCATGGCAACAAGCCCGGCCCGGAGTGAGGGCCCCACTAATAATAACCAACACTGCCGCCATGGTGGAGAAGCCACAAAACCTTACCATATTTTTTTAACTATGATATTTAGGTGATCGAGAGTAATGTTCACAATAATGGGGTTGTTATTTTCTTATTTATTTTTGAGTTTATTTATGAATCAGTTACATTTTACATTTTGCATTAATTAATCAGATGTAAATACATTGTACGTTGAGGGAGAAAGATGTTGCGATAGTTTCTTTAATTATACGCATCAACTTTCCTAAGACGTAAAAGTTCATGCATGTTTCAATATACACTATTGTGTACAATGTGACTAGCTACATAATGAACGTTTGTGAATATCTACCGAATTATTTTCAAAATATAAATTAAAAATGGTAAACAAATACACTTTATCATGTATTTTGGGGCCCAATAGGAACAAATTATAGTTTGATATCTAGATAAAATTTATTAATAAATTTTAGATTCATATCTCACTAAAACAATTTTATTGATGTTTTCTATTCCAAAAACATGGGCTAAGAACCCGTTTGGATTGACTTAAAAAAATAGGTTTTAAGTTAAAAATAAAAGTCAAACTGAAATGACTTTTAAGTCAAAAAATAAAAAGTAGGGGGAGACCTACTTTTGATTTCTGACTTATTTTAAGTCATTTTTTACCTTCCCAAATACTTCGTAATTATTTTAAGTCATTTTTGACTTATTTTAAGTTATTTTTTATATTTGCCAAACACTTTTAGAAGTTAAAAACTGACTTAAAAGTAGGTTTGATCGACTTTTAAGCCAATTCAAACGGCTCTAAATCTTTAGGCCCAATCACAACATAACAAGCTTGAATAACATCTTACTTTATTTTAGACTTATAGTAGAAAGTGTTGAGAGAGAATCTGATTTACGAATGACATTTTTTTCCTTATTTATTTTTGAATTTATTGTATTACTCTCCGTTCTATTTAATTTGACTACTATTTTTAAAATAAGATTTCTTTTTTACTTTATCATTTTTGATGTATTAAGAAAAGTTAATTATTTTTTCTATTTTATACTCAATATTAATTGCTTATTTTTCAAGACTTAAACTATTCATCACTTAGTATGACGTATCTAGAGGAGTTCACGTGAACATGTGTTCTCCTCCCAAGATCATGTATATACTGGTATTATATGTTTTTTAAATATCCAAATAAAGATGCGTGATCCCATACGCGAAATATCATATATATGCTATAATGATTAGCTACACCTCTAGGTAGAATTTGAAATTTAAATTTTATACCCATCTTATTTTTTGTCTTTCTAAAATCGTGTAACACTCTAAGTGATTATTGATAGTACTTATGGCGTATTATTATATTTTTTTATACTATAATCTTTCAAAAACTTTAAGTCCGATCACATTGAAACTTTATAATATTTTTAGAAATGTAATAAAAAAAACTATATAATTGAATCAATGTGTATATTAAAACTAAACTATTAGTATTGGATTATATATCATACAATCAATGGGTTTGACGGTTTCGTGATAAGAATGTAAAGATCAAACTTGTATAATTTATATCTTAGATCAACTTTTTCTAATCCCCTCAAAATCCTTAATACGCCTCTGAGAATCTTAGTATCTCAATTGATTAGCTACCTATATTTTCACTTTATCGGTGAATATTCGATTCTCAAGATGGTAAATCATCTCATCTATTATTTTTTCTCGACCCAAAATTTTATTTTTTATCAATTTAAAAATTGTAATGTCGTTGAAAACTTGAAAAAAACCCATCTCAGATACCTAAATAGAAAGAGTCTTGAATGAAAGGCATAAAACGCATTCAGTGAATGCGATTTATGAGTAAAATTATGTGTCTTATTATTAATTGTTGAAATTACTATATTACCCCATTTCGTTTAGTTTTATTTGTCCACTATTTTTAAAATATATTTATTTATTTCATTTATTACTTTTATAATATCAACAAAAGATAATTATTTTATTTTTAAAAAAAATCGTCATGTCGTTGAAAACTTGAAAAACCTTTCTTAGATACCAAAATAGAAAGAGCTGAGAATGAAAGGCATAAAACGCATTCACCGAATGCGATTGATGAGTAAATTTTTTTGTATTCTTATTTATTGTTGAAATTACTATATTACCCCTTCCGTTTAATTTTATTTGTTCACTATTTTTAAAATATATTTATTTATTTCATTTACTACTTTTATAATATCAAGAAAAGATAATTATTTTATTTTAAAAAAAATCGTCATGTCGTTGAAACCTTGACAAAATATTTCTTAGATACCTAAATAGAAAGAGGTGAGAATGAAAGGCATAAAACGCATTCATAGAATGCGATTTATGAGTAAAATTTTGTGTATTTTTATTAATTGTTTAAATTAATATATTATTCCTTCCGTTTGATTTTATTTGTCCATTATTTTTAAAATATATTTATTTATTTCATTTATTACTTTTATAATATCAAGAAAAGATAAATATTTTATATTTTAAAAATAACGCCACGTTGTTGAAACTTCAAAAAAAAACCTTCTCAGATACCAAAATAGAAAGAGCTGAGAATGAAAGTCATAAAACGCATTTAGTGAATGCGATTTATGAGTAAAATTATGTGTCTTCTTATTTATTGTTGAAATTACTATATTACCCCTTCCGTTTAATTTTATTTCTCCATTATTTTTAAAATATATTTATTTATTTCATTTACTACTTTTATAATATCAAGAATAGATAAATATTTTATCTTTAAAAAAAAACACCATGTCGTTGAAACTTGAAAATCCTTCTCAGATACCAAAATAGAATGAGCTGAGAATGAAAGACATAAAATGCATTCAATGAATGCGATTTATGAGTAAAATTTTGTGTCTTATTATTAATTGTTGAAATTACAATATTACCCCCTTTCGTTTAGTTTATTTGTCCACTATTTTTAAAATATATTTATTTATTTCATTTATTACTTTTATAATATCAACAAAAGATAATTATTTTATTTTTAAAAAAAATCGTCATGTCGTTGAAAACTTGAAAAACCTTTCTTAGATACCAAAATAGAAAGAGCTGAGAATGAAAGGCATAAAACACATTCACCGAATGCGATTTATGAGTAAATTTTTTTGTATTCTTATTTATTGTTGAAATTACTATATTACCCATTCCGTTTAATTTTATTTGTCCACTATTTTTAAAATATATTTATTTATTTCATTTATTACTTTTATAATATCAAGAAAAGATAATTATTTTATTTTAAAAAAATCGTCATGTCGTTGAAAACTTGAAAAAATATTTCTTAAATATCTAAGTAGAAAGAGTTGAGAATGAACGATTATGAATGCGATTTATGAGTAAAATTTTGTGTATTCTTATTAATTGTTTATATTACTATATTATACCTTCCGTTTGATTTTATTTGTCCATTATTTTTAAAATATATTTATTTATTTCATTTATTACTTTTATAATATCAAGAAAAGATAAATATTTTATATTTTAAAAATAACGCCATGTCGTTGAAACTTTAAAAAAAAACCTTCTCAGATAACAAAATAGAAAGAGCTGAGAATGAAAGTCATAAAACGCATTTAGTGAATGCGATTTATGAGTAAATTTATGTGTCTTCTTATTTATTGTTGAAATTACTATATTACCCCTTCCGTTTAATTTTATTTGTCCATTATTTTTAAAATTTATTTATTTACTTCATTTATTACTTTTATAATATCAAGAATAGATAAATATTTTATCTTTCAAAAAAAATACCATGTCGTTGAAACTTGAAAACCCTTCTCAGATACCTAAATAGAAAGAGCCTTGAATGAAAGGCATAAAACGTATTCAGTGAATGCGATTTATGAGTAAAATTATGTGTCTGATTATTAATTGTTGAAATTACTATATTACCCCCTTTCGTTTAGTTTTATTTGTCCACTATTTTTAAAATATATTTATTTATTTCATTTATTACTTTTATAATATCAAGAAAAGATAATTATTTTTTCTTTTAAAAAAACGTCATGTCGTTAAAACTTAAAAAACCCTTCTCAGATACCAAAATAGAAAGAGCTGAGAATGAAAGTCATAAAACGCATTTAGTGAACGCGATTTATGAGTAAAATTATGTGTCTTCTTGTTAATTGTTTAGATTACTATATTATTACTTCCGTTTGATTTTATTTGTCCATTATTTTTTAAAATATATTTATTTATTTCATTTATAACTTTTATAATATCAAGAAAAGATAAATATTTTATATTTTGAAAATAACGCCATGTCGTTGAAACTTCAAAAAAAAACCTTCTCAGATACCAAAATAGAAAGAGCTGAGAATGAAAGTCATAAAACGGATTTAGTGAATGCGATTTATGAGTAAAATTATGTGTCTTATTATTTATTGTTGAAATTACTATATTTCCCCTTCAGTTTAATTTTATTTGTCCGTTATTTTTAAAATATATTTATTTATTTCATTTATTACTTTTATAATATCAAGAATAGATAAATATTTTATCTTTTTAAAAAAACGCCACGTCGTTGAAACTTGAAAATCATTCTCAGATACCAAAATAGAAAGAGGTGAGAATTAAAGGCATAAAATGCATTCAATGAATGCGATTTATGAGTAAAATTTTGTGCCTTCTCATTTATTGTTGAAATTACTATATTATCCCTTCCGTTTAATTTTATTTCTCCACTATTTTTAAAATATATTTATTTATTTCATTTATTACTTTTATAATATCAAGAAAAGATAATTATTTTATTTTAAAAAAATCGTCATGTCGTTGAAAACTTGAAAAAATATTTCTTAAATACCTAAATATAAAGAGTTGAGAATGAACGGCATAAAACGCATTCATAGAATGAGATTTATGAGTTAAATTTTGTGTATTCTTATTAATTGTTTATATTACTATATTATTCCTTCCGTATGATTTTATTTGTCCATAATTTTAAAAATATATTTATTTATTTCATTTATTACTTTTATAATATCAAGAAAAAATAAATATTTTATATTTTAAAAATAACGCCATGTTGTTGAAACTTCAAAAAAAAACCTTCTCAGATACCAAAATAGAAAGAGCTGAGAATGAAAGTCATAAAACGCATATAGTGAATGCGATTTATGAGTTAAATTATGTGTCTTCTTATTTATTGTTGAAATTACTATATTACCCCTTCCGTTTAATTTTATTTGTCCATTATTTTTAAAATTTATTTATTTATTTCATTTATTACTTTTATAATATCAAGAATAGATAAATATTTTATCTTTCAAAAAAAACACCATGTCGTTGAAACTTGAAAACCCTTCTCAGATACCTAAATAGAAAGAGTCGAGAATAAAAGGCATAAAAAGCATTCAGTGAATGCGATTTATGAGTAAAATTATGTGTCTTATTATTAATTGTTGAAATTACTATATTACCCCCTTTCGTTTAGTTTTATTTGTTCACTATTTTCAAAATATATTTATTTATTTCATTTATTACTTTTATAATATCAACAAAAGATAATTATTGTATTTTTTAAAAAAATCGTCATATCGTTGAAATCTTGAAAAACCTTTCTTAGATACCAAAATATAAAGAGCTGAGAATGAAAGGCATAAAACGCATTCACCGAATGCGATTGATGAGTAAATTTTTTTGTATTCTTATTTATTGTTGAAATTACTATATTACCCCTTCCGTTTAATTTTATTTGTTCACTATTTTTAAAATATATTTATTTATTTCATTTACTACTTTTATAATATCAAGAAAAGATAATTATTTTATTTTAAAAAAAATCGTCATGTCGTTGAAACCTTGACAAAATATTTCTTAGATACCTAAATAGAAAGAGGTGAGAATGAAAGGCATAAAACGCATTCATAGAATGCGATTTATGAGTAAAATTTTGTGTATT
>JAJOOO010002996.1:0-19407 GCA_029582685.1 Solanum piurae | reverse complement strand
ATATAATCATATATCATCATATCATATATTATTATAAGTGGAAAGATCTTAACTTTAAAGTTGGATTATGATTTTACCCTTTCACTAAATTTAAATATTATTAAAAAAAGGGATAATACACAAGTACCCCCTAGACTATAACTGAAATTCCAGAGACACACATAAACATAACTAGGGTCCTATTACCCCCTAAACTAATTTAAAATGGAATAAATACACCACAAACACTGACATGACATGGAGAGTGTGCACACTCTCTTGAAGGCAAGTGGTGAGTACACAAATTGGACACATGTCAATTTTTTATTGGTAACTTTATAATTGCTAGTACACATATTTATGGATATTAAAACTTATATATATTTAAATATTTTTATTTCTTTCCTCGTAAAATATTTATTTTAACTTCTTTGCACTTTAATTGTTTTAATTAATTTATTATCTTTTCACTTTTAATTTATTTTAAAATATTATGTGTATTTTTTTGAAAACATAATTTAAAAGTGTCATTTAATTTTAACGTTTTAATTTTTTTAAGTTTTATTTGATTTTCTTCACTTATTTTGATATCCGTTCAAAATTAACTTATTTTACAGACAAGCCGTTTGGAGTAAATTTGAAATCAAATAAAAAAGAAGGACAAAGAAAATAAAATCAATAGAAAAATAAAAGAGAAAAAACATTGAATGTAGGTAAAAAAATGTTTTGATACAAGGTAAAAAATGTGTATTAACTTAATTTAAATACAAGATAAAGAAAATAAGAATATTTTTTTTTTAAAAAATAAAAATTAAGAGAATTTTTTTTAATTTTTTTTTTCTTTTATTTAAAAAATAAAATAAAAAAATAATATTTACACACGTGGCAGACGAGTGTGTACAAATACAACCAACTTGGGTGATTGAAGGTGCCATGTCAGCACAAAAGGTGCACAAAAATACAAAAAAAAATGAGTCAAGGGGGTTAATAGGACCTTAGCTAAGTTTAGGTGTGTCTCTGGGATTTCGGTCATAGTCTAGGGGGATACTTATGCCTTATCCCTTAAAAAAACTAATTAATAAAATATTAAATGATATTATATTCTATTAATCCATTATATCTTTAGATAGAATTAATTCACGGAATATTTAAAAAAATTTCATTTTAAAATGGAGTTTGGTAGTTGAAGTGTTTCATAACAACAAAATGCAGTATATCTTTTAAAAACTGAAATATCCTTTAACATTAAAGAATAAAAATCTCCTTTGAATTACCATACATCTTAATATAACACACATATTTAGATTTTAGTCAGAAACTTTACATATCCCAACTTTAACTAATCTAATTCTCATAAATGTTATGTATATCATCAATTTTTAAACGACTTTTATAATTCCTGACTTATAATTATGCATACCACAAAATTGTTTTCAAAATCACTTTATATTAATGCATACACTTAGTTATTCTGATGTATAGTTGTTGATGGATGATTATTGGTGGATGTAACTACATTGCTCATCACAGTCACTGTATGTTAATGCATACACTTTGTTATTCTAATGTATAATTTTTGATGGATGATTATTGATAGATGTAATTGTTCATCACATATGCAATAAAAAAGAGGTAAATCTATTTATGCTTGTGTTAGTAATTGATGAAGTTTCTCCATTCTTTTATACTGAACTGTTTCTCCCTTTAATTTTTGTTATTTAAAAGTTTTAAAATTCATTAGCTATTTTATTGTATTTAGTCTACACTATTTCATCTTATTTTCGAATATGTGTGGGATGCACATAATGTACGTCTGAAGTTGTATAGTTTATTGTGATGCTATAATAATGTAATGGATATTGATAAATTTTTATATATTCTCTTCAAACATTATGTGAGATCTTCACAACTAATAACTCATGTAAAATTTACAATTTCTTAAAACTATTTGATATGATTGTCAGATTGTCCATTTGATATTAAGCTTTAATTTGGTGTTACACTCCTTCTCTTTTGATTACTTAATTTTATGAATAACTATTTATACACATTGTAATTGTATTTAAATCATTTACAAATATTTATACTAAGTAGTGTGCAATACACACATATTTTCTATTCTGAAATTCAATTTTTTAAAGTATACAAAAATCTTGTAGTAATTACAAGGGAAAAACGTGCAACGAACGTTCTTAAAAACTAGTATATTATTATAAGTGAGAAGCTCCTAACCTCAAAGTTGGATTGCCATTTTAACCTTATCTTACCCCTAAAATAAATTAAATATTAATATCTATATAATTAATTAAATATTAAGTAATAGTTATATTTAAATTCATGCATAAACGAGATCTTAATGCAATTATTCATGTACTAAATGTGGGTAATGAAGTGTAACGACCTGATTCCGTCGTTAGGGAAAAGCCAATGGGGAAAGAATTTGGGTCTAGAAAACCTTTTGGTAGTAACTTAGAATTTCCTAACCTAGTCCAGATTTGGACGAAATCGGAGTCAGTGAGGTCTAGGGAAATCTAATAACGAATGGGAGATCTAATTATGAATTTGATCACATGAATAGATAGCTAAGATGTTAATGAACCCGTACGACTTTACGGAATAAAATTTGGGCTAGTAGAACTCCCGAAACTGATCTTAGCGTGAACAGATATTTTTTGAGTGTCATGGGTTGAAGGTGTGTTGTGAAATGGGGGTTTGAAACTCTGATTTTAACTCTTTGTCTCTGTGCAAGCCACCGAGGCGGGATTATTCCTTCCAAGGAGGGGCCGTTGTAGCGGGATGAGGTCGGCCACAGCGGGACAGATGTGACTTAAGTCAGAAATAAACCCCAAAAATATTATTATTCTACAAATTTCATTATTGAGAGCTAAGAGACGACCCAGGGCAAGTTCTTGACAGTTTTCCACCTCTTCTAGCATTAAAGGTAAGGATTTTACTTCCCTAATCCGTATTTCTATCCATAGATCTTAGTTTCTTAGATAATTATTGTTGGAGGAAGGTTTTGATTTGGGAATTATGATGGAAAAAGCCCTAATTTGGATATTGGGATCATGAGTTGGTCTTGGGTTATTGGGTTTGTTATAATCCGGGTAAATTAAACCTTAATTATTGATCCTCGCATAATATTAATTATTTGTAGACCAAGAACAAGTGGAAAGAATCTGAAAAGAGAAGAATCAAGTTTCTTAGGAGGGTTCAAGCTTTGTTCGAGGTAGGTGATGGTTGTGATTTCATGTTTGTGTGATGTATGTTAGTATTTGCTTCATTGTAATGCTTGTATGTATGCGAATGTTGCACTATTGATCACACATAATGTAAATGAGTACGAATGAATGATTGTATGACATGAATCAATACGTGATTGTATGATTATGAGAATGTACATTGTGATTGTGATTGTGGCATGTTGAATGGATCGGGTGTCGCGTTCCAACACACTATTTGGGATCGGATGTCACGTACCGACATACATATTGGAACAGGTGTCACGATCCAACACACTAACTTTGGAACGGGTGTCACGATCCGGCACACTAACAGTTTGGGTATGGGTTCCATGAGAGGACTATTGACTTGTCATATATGTGTAATATTGAGAATGTGGAACTGTGCATTAATCCTGAATGATGACTATATTGTATATGTTCGGTATATGCCTATTTTACCATGTTGTTATTACTTATATATGTTTCACTTATTGGAATAGCCGTGTGATCTTACTAGTACACTGTGGTTGTGTACTAATACTGCATTTGCTTCTTTTTTGTTGAGTACATGGCATCTTCAAGCGGCTACTGACAGACCTTGCTTAGGAGATCAGTGATTGAGATTGAATTCAAGGGTGAGTGAGTTATTTCATGCTGCCATGAGTTCTCGTTATGTTTAGTCCATTTCTATTTGTACTTAGACTAGTACTTTAGATATTCTCTTGTTTAGTTTGGGTTGTACCCATTTTTCTTAGGCTTGTTGAACTTTAGAATTTTGGTGCATTGACTTTCAGATTCTAGGGGTATTTTCCGTAATGTTTTAGTAAGAGTTTTGTTAGACTTTCAGAGTTTATGGGAACTCCACTTTAATTTTTGCATTTAAACCATCTTCCGTATCTTTAAATGTCTAGCTTTTGGGTTAGCTAATTAGTATTAACGGTTCTCCCACCGGAGGGTTAGTGTGGGTGTCAATCACGACGCTCTGCGTCGTGACAAAGTTAACATGATACGCCCTTGGTTTGTTGATTTTGATGTACCAAACAAGTCTAGTAAAGTCTTGCGGAACGGTGTGGAGACGTCTGTCTTTTCTTCAAGAGGCTATAGGACTTTAGGAAATCTCTCTATTTTCTCTTGACTCTTTTCGTGCTATAACTTGGTTCCCATTGGTATCTGGTGATCCAAATTGGTATCTAATATCATTCATTCTTCTGTCCGCAGATGGTTAACACTATGTTCAAGTACGTCAGGCCCATAGCTCCCGTCAATGCGCTAGGTTATGAATCCGCAGCAAGAGGTCGCGATCGAGGCTGGGGTAGAGGAAGAGCAAGGGGCAGAGGCAGAGAAAGGGTAGTACATACTAGGGATGGAGTACAGTTAAGAATGCTCCTAGATATGAGGTTCCTCCGGTGCATCATGAAGAGGTAGAAGAAAATGTGAAGATTGAGGATAAGGGGGATGTTGGACAAGAAGATGATGCACCGGCTAGGAATACCAGTATTCCTCCCTTAGACCTAGTGTTAGCTCAGGAAATAATGTCGTTTCTGAAAGAATTGGTTGGACGTGGAATATTCTGAGCAGTGCAAGCTACTCAACCCCCAACCAACCATCTTGTTACTATTACTAGTCCCAGGGGGGATGTAGTATTAGGTACTGATTCCTTTTTTTGTCCTTTGTTGGGTCCAGTGATGACTGGTAATGAGCATGAGATGCTGATTCAGTTTGTGAAATTAAAGCACCCTGTGTTCCATGGTTCTGAGAGTGAGGATGCCTATGAGTTCATCCTAGATTGCTATGAGAGGCTTCATAAGTTAGGTATTATCCATCAACTTGGAGTAGAGTTCGTGACTTTCCAACTTCAGGGCGAGGCTAAACAGTGGTGGAGAGCGTATATGGAATGCAGATCTTCAGCTTTACCCCCACTCACTTGGACTCAGTTTCATGCTCTGTTCTTGGAAAAGTATGTACTCCGGACCTTGAAAGATGAGTTCATGGCTTTGGAGCAAGGTGGTATGTCTGTGGCTGCTTATGAGGCTAAGTTCCATGCTTTATCGAGATATGCTACGCAATTGATGACTACTAAGGAAGAAAGGATCTGTCTATTCATCAAGGGATTTAACTCTGAGTTACAGGTATTGTCTGTACACATGACTTCTGCAGGGAAAAGTTTTAATGAGGTAACGGATTTTGTGAAGAAGGTGGAGGGGGTGAGGCTAGACGAGCAGACTACGGCGTTGGCTAAGAAAGCTAAAAGCACAGGTAACTTGAACCCTATTCCAGAGGTTCAGGGAGGCCGACACTTGCAGCCCGGCCAATTCAGTCTGCTATGCCCGCTACTACAGGTAGTTACTCGGGAACTCCATATTAGAATTTGATTCAGGATTGCCAGGGAGCTACACCTTCGGTAGGCAGCAGGCCATCTTTTGATTGCACTTGTTATAATTGTGGAGAACTTGGGCATATGAGGAGAGATTTTCCTCACCCGTGCATGTTGTACCCCGCGCAACAGCAGACTAGAGCAGTGATACCCGCGGGAAATGGTTATAATGGTCGCGGAAGTCTGCAATGTGGGCGAGGAAGAAATCAGCGAGGCTATGGAGGTCGGGGAAATGGTAATGCAGGAAGAGGTACGGTGCAGACAGGCAGGGAAGTCGCCCGCCAAGATGACAAACCCAATATTATGCTTTTCCAGGCAAGAGCGAGGCAAAGTCTTCTGACGCAGTGATCATAGGTACTATTCTTGTCTGTGACCGATGGCTAATGTATTGTTTGATCCGGGTTCTACCATTTCTTATGTGTTTATTCAGTTTTTCTTGGAATTTGATATGATTTGTGATGTACTTGATTCCCCCATCCTTGTTTCTACCCTAGTTGGAGAGTATGTCATAGTCACCCATGTTTATCGTGCTTGTCCTATTTTGTTTATGGATTTTCAGACTTGGGTTGATTTGGTTATTTTGGATATGGCTGACTTCGATACAATCTTAGGCATGACTTGGTTGTCCCCCTATTATGATGTGCTTAATTGTAATATTAAGTATGTGACTCTAGAGATCCCCGGTAGGGAAAAGTTAGAGTGGGAAGGGGTGTACAAGCCTAAGTCAACTAAGATCATATCCTCCATAAGGGCTAGGAAACTGGTGGGGCAGGGTTGTCTGGCTTATTTGGCTCATATTCAGGATATTGAGGTTGAGTCTCCCTCTATTGAGTCTATCCCTGTTGTGTCAAAATTTAGAGAAGTGTTTCCTACTGATTTTCTTGGTATGTCTCCGGATAGTGATATAGATTTCTGCATTAATTTGGAACCTGGTACTCGCCCCATTTCCATCCCTCTATATCACATGACTGAGGCAGAATTAAGAGAGCTTAAGGCTCAAATCCAAGAGCTTCTTGATAAAGGATTCATTCATCCTAGTGCTTCCCCATGGGGTGCTCCTGTCTTGTTTGTTAAGATAAAAGATGATAGTATGAGGATGTGCATAGACTATCGCCAATTGAATAGGGTCACTATTCGGAACAAGTACCCACTACCTCGGATAGATGATCTTTTTGACCAGTTGCAGGGTGCATCCGTTTTCTCTAAAATTGATCTAAGGTCTGGCTATCATCAATTAAAAATTAGGCCTGACTATATACCAAAAACGACATTTAGGACCTACTATGGGCACTACGAATTTCTAGTTATGTCATTTGGGTTGAAAAATGCGCCTGCAGTTTTCATGAGTTTAATGAATGGTGTGTTCAAACCATTTCTTAATTCATTTGTTATAGTATTTATTTATGACATTTTGGTTTATTCGAAAAGTAAGGAGGAGCATGCCGACCATCTTCGTATTGTTCTGGGTGTTCTTGGGAAACAAAAGTTGTATGTGAAATTTTCTAAGTGTAAATTTTGGTTGACTTCGGTTGCCTTTTTGGGGCATGTAGTTTCAAGGGAAGGGGTAATGGTAGATCCCCAAAAGATTGAAGCAGTCAGGAATTGGGTTCGGCCTAGCTCGGTAACCAAAATTAGGAGTTTTGTAGGGCTCGCTAGTTACTATCGTAGGTTTGTGAAAATTTTTACTTCTATTGCCGCACATCTGACAAGGTTGGCCAAAAAGGAGGTACCTTTCGAATGGACTGCAAAATGTGAGGAGAGCTTTCAAAAGCTCAAGACTCTCTTGACCACATCACATAATCTTGCACTAACAGTGGAAGGTAAAAATTTTATTGTCTATTATGATGTTTTACATTTAGGTTTGGGTTCGGTGTTGATGCAGGATAAGAACGTCATAGCTTATGCATCGCGACAGTTGAAGGTACATGAACGAAATTACCCAACACATGATTTAGAGTTAGCAGCGGTAGTGTTTGCTCTTAAGATCTGGTAACATTATCTCTATGGTGTCAAGTGTGAGGTATTTACTGACCACTGTAGCCTACAACATGTATTCACTTAAAATGATCTAAATCTAAGACAATGAAGGTGGATGGATTTACTCAAGGACTATTGTGTTACCATTTAATACCATCCAGGTAAGGCTAACGTGGTGGCAGACGCATTAAGTCAGAAGGCAGTGAGTATGGGTAGTCTAGCTTGCTTGGGGGTGACAAGCGACCTTTGGCTAAAGAAATTCAACTTTTGGAGTCTAAGTTCATGCAGTTAGGCATCTCAGAAAAATGTGGGGTGTTAGCTAGCATTGAGGTTAGAAGCACTTTCATTGAGGAGATCAAGGCCAAACAATTTGAGGATGAGAATTTGAATAAGCTTAGAAAGAAGATGGTGATTGGTAAGGCACACGATATGGTTCTTTCTACAGGGGGTGTGCTTAGTTTTAAAGGAAGGATTTGTGTTCCTAGAGTGGGCGATTTGATTAAGAATTTATTGACAGAATCCCATGGTTCACGGTATTCCATTTATCCGGGTGTGACCAAGATGTACCAAGACTTGAAACGACTTTGTTGGTGGCCGGGCATGAAGAAAGACGTAGCGGAGTTTGTGGCTAAGTGTCAAAATTTTCAACAAGTAAAATATGAACATCAAAGGCCTGTAGGTTTGCTTCAGAGAGTGCCAATTTTGGAATGGAAGTGGGAAATGATAGCTATGGATTTTGTGGTTGGTCTCCCCAAGGTCTTGGGGAAGTATGATTCTATTTAGGTAGTCGTTGACAGATTGACGAAATCAGCCCATTTTATTCAGGTCAGAGTAGACTATAATGCGCAACAATTAACTAAGGTATATGTAAAGAGATAGTAAGGCTGCACAGGTTGCCCCTTTCTATCATCTCAGACCGTACGCAATTCACATCCAAGTTTTGGAGAAAATTGCATAAAGAGTTGGGTACTCAACTTACTTATAGCACAACCTTCCATCCGCAAATGGACAGGGAAATAGAGAGGAATATTCAAGTGTTAGAGGACATGTTGAGAGCATGTGTGATCGACTTTGGAGGACATTGGGATAAGTTCCTACCTTTGTGTGAGTTCTCTCATAATAATAGTTATCACTCTAGCATTGATATGACACCATTTGAGGCATTGTATGGGAGAGGATGTAGATCCCCCATAGGATGGTTTGAAGTTGGAGATGTAAAACCTTTGGGGGTTGACTTGGTAGGGATGCACAGGATAAGGTAAAAAGCATCCAAGCTAAGCTCCTAGCAGCCTAAAGTCAACAGAAAAAGTATGCAGACCATAAGGTAAGACATATGGCATTTCAGACTTGTGAGAAAGTTCTTCTTAAGGTGTCACCCATGAAAGGGGTGATGAGATTCTGCAAGAAAGGCAAGCTTAGTGCTCAATATATTGGACCGTTTGAAGTTCTTGACTGTGTAGGGCCAGTGGCGTATAGGTTGGCTTTACCTCCTAACTTATCAGGAGTTAACACGGTATTTCATATGTCTATATTGAAAAGATATCATGGTGACGGGGATTACATCATAAAATGGGACTCAGTTGTGTTAGACAAAGACCTTCAGTACGAGGAAGAATTGATTGCAATTCTTGATCATGATATCCGGAAGCTGAGGACCAAGGAGATTAAGTCTATGAAATTTCAATGGAAGCATCGTTCGGTTGAGCAAGCCACTTGGGAGACCAAGAAGGACATGCACTACAAATATCCCAGTTATTCAACGATTTAGGTACTACTCTACGCCAATCTTTCCTAGTTGATCACTCGGGGACAAGTGATGGGTAAATTGATATCTATTGTAACGACCTAATTCCGTCGTTATGGAAAAGCCAATGGGGAAAGAATTTGGGTCAGAAAACTTTTTGGTAGTACCTTGAAATTTCCTAACCTAGTCCAGATTTGGACGAAATCAGAGTCAATGAGGTCTAGGGAAATATAGTAACTAATGGGAGATCTAATTATGCATTTGATCACATGAATAGATAATTAAGACATTAATGATCCCGTATGACTTTACGGAATCGAATTTGGGCGAGTAGAACTCCTGAAACTGGTCTTAATGTGAACGAGTATTTTCTGAGTGTCATGGGTTGAAGGTGTGTTGTGAAATGGGAGTTTGAAACTCTGATTTTAACTCTTTGTCAACGTGCAAGCCGCCAAGACGGGATTATTCCCGCCAGGGCGAGGCCACTGTAGCGGGATGAGGTCCACCACAGCGGGACAAACGCGACTTAAGTCGGAAATAAACCCCAAAAACATTATTATTCTACAAATTTCATTCTTGAGAGCTAAGAGACGACCCAGAGCAAGTGCTTGACAGTTTTCCACCTCTTCAGCACTAAAGGTAAGGATTTTACTTCCCTAATCCGTATTTCGATCCGTAGAACTTAGTTTGTTGGGTAGTTATTGTTGGGGGAATGTTTTGATAAGGGAATTATGGTGGAAAAAACTCTAATTTGGATATTGAGATTATGAATTGGTCTTAGGTTATTGAGTTTGTTATAATCCGGGTAAATTAGACCATAATTATTGATCCTCGCGTTATATTAATTGTTTGTAGACCAAGAATAAGCAGAAAGAATTCGGGAAGGGAAGCATCACATTTCTTAGGAGGGCTCAAGCTTTGTTCGAGGTAGGTGATGGTTGTGATTTCATGTTTGTGTGATGTATGTTAGTACTTTCTTCCTTGTAATGCTTGTATGTATGCGAATGTTGCACTATTGATCACACTTAATGTAAATGAGTACGAATGAATGATTGTATGCCATGAATCAACAAATGATTGTATGATTATGAGAATGTACATTGTGATTGTGTCATTTTGAATGGATCGGGTGTTGTGTTCTGACACACTAACTGGGATCGGATGTCACGTACCGACATACATATTGGAATAGGTGTCACGATCCGACACACTAACTTTGGAACGGGTGTCACGATCTGGCACACTAAGAGTTTGGGTATGGGTTCCATGAGAGGACCATTAACTTGGCATATATGTGTAATATTGAGAATGAGGAATTGTACATTGATCCTGAAATGTTGACTATATTGTATATGTTCGGTATATGCCTATTTTACCATAGTTGTGATTACTTCCATATGTTTCACTTATTGGAATAGCCGCGTGATCCTACTAGTACACTGTGGTTCTGTACCGGTACTGCACTTGCTCCTTCTTTGTTGAGTACAGGGCATCTTTAGGCGGCTACTGACAGACCTCGCTTAGGAGATCAATGATCAAGATCGAATTCAAGGGTAAGCCAGTTCTTTCAGGATACCATGAGTTCTTGTTATGTTTAGTCTATTTCTATTCGGACTTAGGCTCGTACTTTAGATATTCTCTTGTTTAGTTTGGGTTGTACCCATTTTTCTTAGACTTGTTGAACTTTAGAGTTTTGGTACATTGACTTTCAGATTCTAAGGGTATTTTCTGCAATATTTTAGTAAGAATTTTGTTAGACTTCTGAAGTTTATGGGAACTCCACTTTATGGGAACTCCACTTTAATTTCTGCATTTAAACCTGCTTCTGTATCTTTAAATGTCTAGCTTTTGGGTTAGCTGATTAGTATTAATAGTTCTCCCACTGGAGGGTTAGTGTGGATGCCAATCACGATGGTCTAGGTCGTGACATGAAGAGTCTAATAACTTTAATTTTAATTTGTAAGATAAGTGAGAGGTAATGAAGAGTCTATCAAAGACACTCACACAACATTATTTATATTCCCTTATTTCATCCAAATTTGTCATCATCTTGTATTCTACATTAGGTTAGTATACATCATTTGTAAAATTTTCATTACCAATTTGTAATTGTAAGAATTCTTAGTGATCCATTTATTTGTATTCTTTAAATCTCATGCATATTCATCTTATTTTTGTTGAGAAATATGTAAATTATCATAGTTACAAGATAAATATTCTCCAATATGAAGTTGTAAGTGAATTTTTATTTTTCATATCTCCATCTTTTTGAGTTTTTATATATAACTTCGTATGATTACTATATTTTTGTATTCTTCATTTCTTCTATCTTTAGAATATAAATATTATAAAGCTAATCTCAATTTATATTTATAATTAATTATTTTGAGGGTAAGCATGTTAAATCCCGCAAAATATTTTTATAACTAGACCCGTAAAAGAGTAAGTCTTTGATAAACATTTATCTTTTTAAAACAACATGTTTGTACTTTTTCCTTTTTATATGTAATCTCAAATGTTTAGAAAATTCATGTACTTAACTATTACTGAGAGGTACAACAATGAGTGCAAAAGTAAAAATAAAATACGAAATAATGTAAAGTAAAAAGATGACTAAATGTTGCATTGAATTTTATTGTATTAGAATTCATATTTAATTTTTTTTATATACATATCCTTTCAATAAATAGTTCAAGAAAGGCAAGAAATATAGTGTATCTGTATTTTTAACATAGTCATGCTTTCTTTTCTGTTAATTTTTTTTTGATTTTAGTTTTTTATACATATGAAACATTTTGTCTATAGTAAGTCGACTACTAACAAAATGTAATTCAATCGATATGACAATATTTTTGTCTATATATTTTAATGTGATATCTTTTATTATGGATGTCATGTCTTTATTTACTTCTCTTTCTTTTTCGTTTGAACTTGTAATTTTTTCTATAAATTTCATGTTATATACCACCTAGACATTTTGCAATATTTTTCTTTATAAGTATATTTTTATAGCCAATTTCTTTTTTGAATTATTAAAATTTACGTTTAGTAATTAAAATATGTAAATTCCTCTGATATAATAAAAGGTTTATTTTTCATGAAGCATTAAAAATATCAAACCTCCAACATCCGACACAAGATTTTCATGTTATATTTTGTGAAGAGTTATATTGTTATGCTAAACTTACATATAAAAGGATTTAGATTTGAACTTAGCAGTGATGAATTTATGTACGCTCCACTATGATATATTTACTTATATAAATTAACTTTTCTAATCTCAATTAGAGGACAAACGAGTAACACATGTTCCCAGGACTAGTATGTGTGTGTGTGTGTCTATATATATATATTGTATATGCAGTTCCATTTTTGTCCTGGTATTATTGATATGTTACTTGAACTCTTCAAATATATAAACGGATCATGTGTGTCAGATTCTCAAAATAGTGTAATTTTTGGTCATGTAGAGCAGTGGTGTTTACCGTGAACTTATCTTTGGTTAGTTGACATCCGTATTAGGAAATTTTCGTGATTAGGTTGTTGGGCTAGCACCTCTAGGTATGTTCCTTTGTTTTGGTCTCTTACTCAGTTTATTCTATCCCTTTAGCTTTGTTTACCTGTATTACTATGATATCTCTTCGCTGGGTACTTCTTTTGTACTTTCCTTACTTATTTGTTATTTATACTTGCATTGTTTTTGGAGCTCAGTCGTCCTATGTTTACTGAGTATCGCTTGTTGGTACTCATACTACACTCCTGCATCCTGCAGATCATAGTACGAGTTCTCGCCATTGATTTGGATCTCGTGCAGAACAAATTTTACGATTCAAAGATTGGGGTGAGCTCCTGATGATCGAAGTTGCCAATCTCCCTCTATTTTGGCTTGGACTAGTCTTTATGTTGTATTCGGAGACTGTCGGTATATATTTTGTATTTGTAAAAGCCTTGTACTCTTGTTCTGATTAAAAGCTCGACTAACGACTGATGTCAGGTCTTGGGGTTTGTATTGTTCTATATATATTTGTTTACTTCTTCTTCTTCTCTATGTTGTTATTCAGTGCTTCCCTTATGTTACCTTCTGCGAGATATGTTAGGATCGAAATAAGTAGGTGTAATGCGGAAGCTAGCAAAGCAAATCTCGAAAGACCACAAGTAAGAAGACAAACGAGAACACACCAAAAGACACAAAGATTTAACGTGGTTCGGTCAATCGACCTACGTCCACAAAGGAGATGAGAAATCCACTACAAGTATGAGAGTACAAAATATAGAGAGAAATAACCTCAACCAATTCACTCGGAATACATGGGAGGTTCACACAAGTGATAACGTATCAAGCTTGTGTCCCACAAATTCTCACCCTAACCAAAACTCTCAAAGCTCTGAAGACTACATTGTGAATGCTGATAAAGTTAGAAGGAACAAGCTTATATTTATAGAGTCCTAAACCTTTTCCTACAAGAAAAGGATTAGTCAAATCTTAAACTTTTTCCTAAAAGGAAAGCCTATATAATACCCAACAAGATAACCCGTCACTCTGGATTGTGGGCTTTAAGGTTTGACTTTCTTACTAGTGGGATGTAGTAGGTACCATCGTGACCTAAGAAATCGGGTCATGACAAAAAATATTTATTCATATCATGAATAATCTTCTGTGAAAATCCCAGAATACTCAAAGTTACCTCATGCTTGAATATTCATTTACCTCACAAATCAAAATAGATTAATTTTAATTTATCACTACCTCTATTTTCTTTTTAAGAGGAAAAGTCTTCTAAACAAGACCCACATATTGGTAGTAACTTCCCTTTTAATAACCTGTTATGTCCATTCTTTAACCAACCTCTAAGATCTAACCATAATAAACGATTTAGACGCTAGGATACAAATAAGTTTCATTCAATTTTAAAAATATTTTCTCATATGAATAAATTAATAATGTTCAAATATATGAAATAATATTAATAAAAAGTTCATGTATCAATATACCATTACATTGATTTAGTATAAATATTGAAGTAGAGATAAAACTTTATCCTAGCATATTGTATAAGACTATCGTCGAAAAGAAAAAAAGAAAGACAACTTTTCTCCAATTGTTGTTATTTTATTTGGGGACATTAATGTGACTCTTTATCTCGTAATAGTATACCCTTCATAATTACTCCCCGTCCACTTTTATTTGTCACTTATTTTAAAAGAATTTTTCATTTTTACTTGTCACTTTTGACATATCAAGAAAAAATTTATTTTTTCCATATTTTAACTTTAACATTAAATACTATTCTCTAAATCATTTTTAAAGATCTAATATTAAACATCAATTAATAGGAATAGTGTGATGATATACTTATATCAATAATTGTTTCTTAAAGGCTGTGACAAGTCAAACAATACTAATAATTATGGAGAAATTTTCTTTCTACAAGTTCTATGTTTTTTTATTAGGTTTTAATTATGTAGGTCAATTGGCCACATCATATAATAATATTATCTCTTTTAATATAGTTTTATGTGTGGTCTAATTTATAGTCATATGATTTGCAATTGCAAAATTCCGCATGACACCCTAATTACTTTCGAACGCAACAAACTCAATACCAAAGCAAACTTTTGATCTAATGAGAAAAATGAAATTCTCTTAAATTTTGGATCTGTCTCTGCCCAAGTCTAAATTATTACTCATGATTTTCAAAAGATTGCAAGTTGCAGTGGTTCTGCTAAAGCATGCCCCCACTCCCTTTCCAGAATACTTAATTTCTAAAAAATAATTGTACTATGTGGGTCAATTAATTCACGTGTGAGAAGAAAAATACTTGTTACTTCCTCGAAAATAAGTATAGAAAATAGATAGACTTTTTCAATCTGAACTATCCTGTGAAATGGCAATATTTTTGCACTTGAAAATATAAACACATTACTTTATTATTTTGACTAGTGTAGCAATTACATTTGTCTAACTACGGCTGTTTTTGCATCTTTCACATACCTTGCTTTGATAATCCCCTTTGTCACTTCATTTTCCTTCAATTTTGATAGTTTCAATCCCAATGATAAGAATGTAACATATGAAGCAGATGCTTATTCAGAAAACAGTGTATTACAGCTCACCAAAAGGGTTTAAACTTCAGTATAGGCCGAGCTACATATGGTAAAACACTCCATCTATGGACAATGCCTCTGGGAATGTCACTGATTTCTCTACGCATTTCTCCTTTGGAATCAATTCATAGGCAGAAACTTATATGCTGATGGTCTTGCCTTCTTCCTAGCTCCTGCAGGTTCAAGAATTCCTGATAACCACTCAGTCGCAGGATCCGGCCTTGGCCTTGCAATTGATAATGGACTAAATACATCGAGAAATCAGCCTTTTGTTGCTGTCGAGTTTGACACCTTTAACAACGCTTATGATCCACCGTTCGGTGATCATGTAGGTATTTATATCAACTCCATGGTATCTCTTGTTAATGCGACCTGGTTTAGTAGCATTTCGAATGGTAAGAGAACTGGTTTCCAAAAACATGGGAATACTACAGTCACCGTTCTGCAGACTCTATCTTACAATCTTGATCTGAGGAAATATTTGCCAGAATGGGTCACTTTTGGCTTCTCAGGTGCAACAGGATCCCTCTTTGCATTACAAACCATTTATTCTTGGAATTTTACTTCTTCTTTAAAATATAATGACAAGGGAAAAAGCCATTTGACATGGCCATTTTCATTACAAACCAAGCACTGTGCCAGAGGATACTTCAAGCAAAAATAAGCTTAGATTACCATCTTTTCAAGGGAAAAAGCAATTTGACATGGCCAATAAGATTCAAGATTGCTCAAGGCTTGGCCTCCGCTTTGTTTTATCTACATGATTTATGTGAACAATGTGTAGTGCATAGGGACATCAAGTCAAACAATATTATGTTGGATTCCGATTTCAATGCCAAACTTGGGGATTTTGGTTTAGCTAGGCTAGTTGACCACAACAGTTTTGGCAGGCACAATGGGTTACATGGCTCCTGAATGTGTCACCACTGGTAAAGCTAGTAAGGAAACAAATGTCTATAGCGTTGGTGTTGTCATGTTAGAAATAGGTTGTAGAAGGAAATCTGTTGAACATAAAGCTGAGGAGCATCAAGTAAATATTATCGAATGGGTTTGGAGACTTTACGGGATGGGAAATCTTAGTGAAGCAGTTGATCCTAGACTCTCATCAGAGTTCAATGAACAGGAGGTGGAGCACTTGCTAATTGTTGGCTTATGGTGTGCTCATCCAGATAACAATTGCAGACCTTCTATTAGGCAAGCAATTCAGGTGCTTAATTTTGAAGCTCCGTTGCCCATAGTCCCTCCAAACATGCCTGTACCGACATATTACAGTCCGTCACAATATGGATCAACTACTTCATTTACATCACCGTATGACTCCAACGGTCCTCGTATTTCTGAAATACACTCTTCAGTGACTAGAGACTATACTGGTTCTTCAAATAACACAGCAGCTTCTGCAGCATCTTCGCCTTCCGCATCACTTCTGTACACCTGTTGATATTGTCTTATAAAAGAACTGGTCTTTCATTTCCCTCGATTCAATCTTTCAATTTTTGCTCTTAGTATTCTTTATTATTTTTTCTGTTATGAAGTAGATTGAATGAATCAACAACTCTTTTTCAAAGTTTAAATTAAAGTTAAAATACTCTGTTCTTAAATACATGTCTCTAGAGCTATCATTGATATATTTGAACTAGGATTAGAAGTTGAAATTGAGGGAAGAAGGAATCTTTTAGTGAGCTTGTACTAAAGATATTTTTTATCAAAATGATGATAAGCATGGACATATTATCTTAATTGTAGTCTGGACAGGACAATAAATTTGATTTGTGTACTTGTGTCCTGTCTCTAGCTGGAAAAATTTCGAATTTGAACTAATTTTGACTGAGATATCTCTTGTTCCAATGTGAATTTAGATACACGAAGGATGTCATGTATGTTGTAACAAACCTAAATTTCTGATCACTATATTAATAAGAGAATTGGAATGTGATTACAACTTTAGAATTGTAATTGCAATACTCAAACAACTGAATTACAATGGAAATGTTGAAATAACAAGTAACTATAAGAATTGAAAGAGAAACTTAGACTCTAGTGTTAGCCCATGGGATCCATTGATTATGATAAACAGTACTTAACAAATATATGATCCATTGGAGGCAAAGTGACCTAAGGAATCAAAAGGAAAAGATACATGCCTACAACACTTAAACAGCACAAAGAAGGAAATTCGATCAATTCAGTACATGATAACAAAATAAATATACTTTTATGCCGATTCAGTACATGAGCAACACAAAGAAGGAAACAATCATTCAAGGAACACAGATTCAGCAGAATCAAGTCAAGACAACAAAACTCCTAGTAACTGACTAGGACAATTAATCAAGCAAAATCTGGAGATAAATCAGGACAGAATCAAGAATGACAAAAAGATAAGCTCAACCAGCAATCACTAAAGAGAAAGAAAATCAATCAAAGCTGCGTGAAGATCATCAAGAGAAGATATCACAAAGAAGAAAATTGATTTGCTCATGCACATATCTAATATGGACATGAATTAGCAAATCACTCTCAATCAAGGAAGTCTTAAAATTTCTTGATCAAAACAAACACCCTTGGGTTTTCCTTACAAGAGCAATCAATCTGTCTATATAAGCCTCACTTAGCTTTAGTTGTGAGGCACACATTTCACATGAACTTGTAGTTTTTTCTTCTTTTGTCTTTTGTAAAGATTTGTATTCACTTGAGTGTACAATTAAAAAAGAAAATAAAAATAAAGGTCTGAGTGTAGGTTATATGGGTAGAGGTGTGTGAAGGTAGAAGATCTAATTTGCATATTAGAAAGGAATTTAAGTTCAAATCTTTGTACCACCTAAGTTCCCTTCAAGCTCTAAAGGAAACCCTTGAAACCCAAGGGGACTGGACTAGACACCACATCGGTGATCCGAACCAGTATAAAAACATCTTCTTTTCATTTATATTCTGTCCTTTGCTTATTTATTTTTTGAGAATATGATCTGTAGGAAGAGTCGACTACTCACAAATGTCAGTCGACTACGATAATTTTAATTCACCCCCTTTTAACTTTCAATTGGTATAAGGGCAGGTCTCACAAATCCAAGTGTTTAACCATACTTGAGTAAAGATCCATGGACAACTATCAAATTATATTCCTAATGCTCTTCTTCAAGACAGACAGTCTTCAAACCGACCTCCTTAATTCAATGGTCAACACTACTCCCACCGGAAAGATAGGTTCAGAATCTTTGTTACATCAAATGATTTCCAATCTTGGGTAGTTATCAGGAAGGGACCAAAATGCATCCCTAGTCTCACTGAAAAGGAATATTCCGCAAAAGAGATTGATATGGAATCATTTGACATCACAAAGGAATAACAAGAGGTAATCCAAACTAAAGCTGAGTTATAAGTTTGTTGCATTATTCAGTTAGCAGAGAAAAATATGAAAAATCTGTACATGTGAAACTGCGAAAGAAATGTGAGACAAACTTGAAGTCAATTATGAAAGGACCAACAAAGTAAAAGAAGCTTGAATCAGTTCACTGGTAAATGAATATGAATTTTTCAAAATGGCAGATGATGAAATCGTAGAAAATCTATTCTCAAGATTCAAAAAGATTGTTTGCGAACTCAATTCTTTGGAATGATATACTCAAATGGACTACAAGTCGGAAAGTTTATAAGAAGTCTTCCAAAGGCCTGTGAAACTAAGGCCACCATTCTTGAAGATGGAGATTGTAACACCCCGTATCAGAAACAGACCAAAAATAGAGATTTCAGATTTCTGGTGTTACAGGTGGCACTCACGGACACCATCCACGGTCTGTCCAGCAGGTCCGTGATTCATGACAGAAAACTTCCCCAGAACTCAGTCAGAAAATCGGCTAAGTCCCGACTCACGGACAGACCTACGGTCCGTAGATCAGACCACGCACTGTGGTCTGTGTCCGTGGATCGAGACCTCCTTTGCCCAGCCTCTGACACAAACTACGGTCGACCAGCACGGACCGTCATTCGATCCAAGGTCCGTAGGT
>JAJOOO010002995.1:0-27584 GCA_029582685.1 Solanum piurae | reverse complement strand
TAGAAAGCGATTACTCTTTTCTAAAAACTAGCCCGAAGGCTCTTTGGAAATCTCAGTTTCCGTTCTTATTTAAATGTGAAAACATTTTAAATCTCTTTGGGAATACTTAGTCCCCATATACTTTTTGAAGAAATGAACTTCCATCTATACTCTTTACTCTTTAATCAACTTGAACTTTAAGTCTTAAAACAAGGTTAAAAGCATTTGCAAAAGGCTTCTTGAAGTGACTCTGAGAACTTCCTAGACTTGGCTCTTGACTTTCCTTGACTTTCCTTGACTTTGATCCTAACTTTCCTGGAATTGGATTATGGATTTAAGGTTCATGATCTCATATTTATGGATGAGTTCATGATGTTTAGATGTACCTTAGAGTGTTGGAATCAACTAGAAAACATAGGTACATTGCTAAGGAACAAGTACGAAAAGATGGGGGAAGAATGGGAGGAATTGGCGTCCCTAGTGCTCGGAGAGGCGCGAAGCGCCCACCCTCAACATTCAGAGAACAAGTTGGGGCGCTCTAGCTGGCGCGTCGCCCCAGAGCCCTACATTCAGGGACTGCTTTGGGGCGCGCTGGCTGGCGCGACGCCCCACTCCCTTCCCCAGGTGTTTGACGACTTTTCTTCTCCGTTTTTCAACTCTAAACCCTTTAAACTTCAATGGTTCTTTCCCCAAACACTTAGGATCATTTATACCCTCAATACATGATAAATTCAAATCTAAATTACACCTGGACACATGAATGAAATTGCAAGAAACTTCAACAAAACAACCAACAAGAATTCAAACGAATTTCATCAAGAACTCAAAGGATTTACTTTCAAATCACACATATTTTGCTGAATTGAATCATGATTAGTGTGTGGGTGAACTAACCCAACGCTATGTAATCTCACATACCTTTTAGGGATCACTCCCGATGAAATCCACAAGCTACCCTTGACGAAATCGGCAAATCTTGGACGTTCTCCTCCTTTCTCCTCTTTTCTCCTCTTTTCCAGCCCTAGCGTAAAATTAACTTTTCTAAAACTGACTGAAATCTGACTTTACCCCAATTAAACTCCTAAAAACGAATTAGAATAATTAGGTAAGGAAAAGACTAAATTACCTTTCCAAAATCCGGATTAGACTTTCCCTAATCCAACAACCAAACTTCCAAAGGGGATAACTTACTCATACGAATTCGGAATCGCGCAAACTCGACGGCGTTGGAAATATCACTCCAAGAGATTTCCAACCATATCTGGAAGTACACCTACCTTATATTGAACTAGGATTTATGGCCATTTGAAGTTGACCAGAACTCAACTTTTCCTAACTTAAACAAATTTTCCAGATTTTCATTCTTACCAAAAATGACTATTTCCAATTATTAGCTTCTTCCTAGTTATTTCAAATTGCGAGATGCTACAATTATGATGATTTATGATTGGAATGGTGGAGTATTGATGAATTTTGATGAAAATCTCCGTTGGACCCATGACTTCCTCTTCTTCCTAAATTGTGAACTATGTATGGCTTGATGGATGATGGGAACTTGACAATTGATTATGTTTATGTTTATTAAGTTGTTGAATCATGAAATTCCCCTATCTAGTGTTGTAATTCTAGAAGTTAGGGTTGATCTTGATTCATGGCCTTGAAGGGTAAATTGTTAGGGTTCATACATGTTGATGAGGATTGTATGTGAACTTGTGATTCACTTATATAGTGAAAATCCTATGAATATTGTGTAATTGTGGTATTGAGGAAAGATCCTTCTTCCCTATACCATTTACACTTGATTATGCATGAAGTGTGTATGTATGTTATGATAAGCTTATTGTGTTGATTGAAAGGCTATTCTCATGAAACACTATGAACATTATGTGAAAGGTTTACTCACATGTTGATGATTCTAAGGTTTAAAGGACATTCTCACCTAATGAATATATGAGCTATTATGATGTATGTTGGTTGAGTGCATAGTGCATTCTCTTATGAATATGAACTTAAGTAAAGACTTAATATGATCTTTAAAGGGAATTATGCTTAGCACCGAGTGGATATGAAAATGAGATGGAGGATTTTATGTTTAGCAAGTCCGGCTTCCCAAGGTATGTTGTCTCATGGGATGGAAACCTCTTACGTTAGTAGTCCAGGTTTCTAGTAGCAATCTCCATATCCCATAATTATGTGCCCACATAGGTCTTTAGCTAGTGGATCCACCTAAAAGTTATTATGAAATTTCTACCTTAGGCTAGTAAGACACCTCTTTTCGGTGTGGGGGTAGAACACCGGATTCCATGTAGCTCACATTGTCTATGTCGGTTAAGGCTAAACTTCCCTATATGATATGAATACGAACTATGATAAGAACATGGACTTTAATTAAGACTTCTTGAGAGGTACTACTTAGTATGAGTGAGGGTATGAGACTTTACTTATGCATTTCACAAGTAGGCTTTAAGAGGGGTTATGGTGAGGTTCTCTTATCGGAGAATGGCGAGAGGACGAGGGAAGAAGATTACCCCGATTATCGGAGATAAAAAAATAAAGATTCAGCTAGCAAAAGCCCAGGATATGGTAGGGAAAGATGCCAGTGTTCCAATCGAGTAGTGGCCTGCATTACCGGGTACTAAAACCCCAAATCAAAATGCTAAAACCCTGACCCAAATTAATGCAATTACGCCGGACATGACATGTGTAGGAAGTATAAGTGACATAAAAATCCATTCCAATGATAAGATAACTTCAGAATTGAGGAAAAGACAGATGAAGTATTTGAAGGGGCGAAGAAGGTGGTCGAATAGGCACCAGAGAAGAAGTGGGCGAACCTCTTTAAAGGAAATAGACTCGCAGCTCAAGGGATGGCACTTCAATATGTGGCGCCATTTGTGCGGAATGGTGAAACAGTGGTGGAATTGTGTAAAACAGAGGTGGAGCTGGAAACACAAAAGTGGGAACATGCATTGATCCTTTATGTGCTGAGGGTTAAACCTACTATTGCGGCACTCAAAAGGTACATAGCAGCTAACTGGAATTATATTGCGAAGCCTAAAGTTTACTATCATAATGATGAGTACTTCCTTGTGAAGTTCAATACGCTAGAAGATAGGGATAAGGTCTTCTATGCAAGGCCTCATATGCTAAACCAAAAACTCATCATTGTGAAAAAATGGACATCTGATTTTTATTTTAATAAGGAGGTGATGCAGACAATTCCTATATGGGTAAAATTTCCAAACTTACCATTGAATTGCTGGGGTGTGCAATCACTAAGTAGAATTGGGAGCGGATTGGGAATTCCAATATATGCTGATGAGTGTACCACGTAGGTAGATAGAATCTCTTATTCTAGACTGTTCATTGAGATGGATATCACCAGAACCTACCTACAGATTTAAATGTAGAGGATCCTAATGGTAGAAGCTTCGTGCAGGTGGTTCAATATGAGTGGGTACCAGTCTATTATTCTTCTTGTCTGACCATAGGACATACATGTCAACATAAAGATGATGCAACGACTAAGGCCAAGCCTAAACATGGCAGACAAAGAATGGAGTGGAAACAACGTGTGAATAAACAAGCAGCAGAAGAGGAACTAAGAGAGAATGTTGTGGACAACAGTGATAATATCCAAAGTGCTAACAAAAGTAGCTCATCCTTCCAAAGTATCAGAATATAGGCCTATTTCCTGTTGTACTTTATTGTACAGGATCATATCCAAAGTGCTAACAAACAGGATGCAGTGTGTGATAGAGGTTTTGGTGGATAAAAATCAGCCTGCTTTTGTGCCAGGCAGGATGATAAATGATAACATCATCCTACATAATGAGTTAGTCAAGGGATATGAGAGGAAGGAAGTGTCACCAAGATGTATGCTTAAAGAAGATATGAAAAAGGCATATGATTATGTTGAATGGAGCTATCTTAAACAGATAATGACTTATTTGCAGTTCCCTGAGAAATTTGTTAAGTGGATATCCTAGCAACCCTTTTATTGCAAAGAAATTCTTACGACAGGGGGATCCACTAGCCCCTTATTTGTTTGTGTTGTCTATGGAGTATTTGACAAGATTGCTCAAGAAACTGAAGAATGATCCTAACTTCAATTTCCACCCAAAGTGTGAAAGAATGCAGATAGTGCAACTCAGTTTTGCTGATGATCTTTTGTTGTTTAGCAGATGAGATAATATATAAGTTAGATTGATGTTTGACTTTTTTCAAGAGTTCTCCCTAGCTTTTGGACTAGTTGCAAATGCTGATAAAAGTTCCATTTATTTTGGAGGAGTGCCAATAAGTATACAAAATGAAATCCTTCATGATCTAGGATTCTCACAAAGGTACTTACCTTTTAGATACTTAGGAGTTCCACTAAGTACTAAGAGGGTGTCTATTCTGCAGTATCAGCCATTAATTGATAAGATCATTAGTCGAATACAGAGCTGGACTTCCAAATTCCTATCTTATGCAGGAAGGACTCAATTGATTAAGAGTGTTCTGTTCTCCATTCAGGTGTTCTGGTCACAAGTGTTTGTGTTGCCCAAAAAAGTTGTCAAATGTATTGAAATATTATGCAGGACCTTTTTATGGACAAGAGGAATAGATACATCCAGAAAGGCACTTATTGCTTGGGAACAACTATGTAGTCCTAAACCTGCCGAGGGCCTCAATATATTAAATATTCAAGCATGGAATAAAGCTGCAATAAGCAAACTATTATGGAATTTGAGCACTAAGAAAGATAGATTATGGGTGAAGTGGATCCATATGTATTATGGGAAACAAGGGACTATATGGGGTGTCATACCACCTCAAGCCTCATGGATGGTGAAGAAGATACTGCAAATGCACAAAGTATTGGAGACTATTGGCTGGAATGAGGAGTATGTCAAGCATATTGAAAAATTCTCCATAAAGCAGCTTTATAAAGCCATTAGAGGAGAATACCAGAAGGTGGAATGGAGGAGGCTCACATGTAACAATATTGCCTGCCCTAAGTGGATTTTCATCTTATATTTAGCCCTACATAGCAGGCTACTCACAAGGGATCGATTAGCAATATGGGGCTGTGTGGAAGATATTCAATGTGTATTATGTAGGGATGAGGATGAGAACCACAATCATTTCTTCTTTCGAGGTTTGTTCTCATCACAGGTCTGGCAGAAGATACTAAGGTGACAAAACATTAATAGGGAAGCTAAAGGATGGGAAGAGGAAACAAGCTAGGCAAATACATACTGTAAAGGTAAGCAAGCAAAGGCTGAGGTATATAGGATGACATTAGCTGCAAGCATGTATCTCATCTGGCAGAAGAGGAACCAAAGAATTTTCCAGAAAATAGCAAGAACTCCGACAATGCTGGCAAAACAGGTTGTCCAAGAAATGCATATGAGAGGGAGAGCAAGCATACGATTAAACTGTGTACTAGCAACTCTGAACTTCTATCCTGAATAGGTGCAATTTACTTAGCTAGAGTGGTAAATGTGTAGTGAAGTATGTTAGAATAGAGAGTTGATAATGCATAGTTTGGGAGATGTCCAATATGCATGAGTTACTGATTTGTATTGTTTCATTTGGTAATGAATTTTTTTTATTTACCAAAAAAAAGGTTGACTTTACTTGTTACAAGCTATGAACATGGATGACTCCTTACATATGTATGTTGGTTATGAATGAGGTAAAAGTAAGATATGTATGATGTTGGTAGCCTAAATGTGATACTTAGCATTTGGTAGGGTTATGGGATCTTACCTTTGCATTGCACTAGTATGGCTTTGGGTTGCTTATATGTTGGTTTGGCTTATGTTTATTCACAAATGTGCATTTTGGCTTTTAAACTTGATAAAGGCATGATTTCAACTAAATGTCCCTTTTATACATATTTTAAGGATTTTGTGCATGGCTTCCATACTTAGTACATTATTTGTGCTAACCCATATTTTCTACATTCTATGAGTGTAGGTTCCGGTCATTGATACACACTTCTTCTTTCAAATGAAGCTTGGGTTACTATTCCCTAAGCTTGGCGAGTCCTCAAGTTCGAGGACGGATTACTCATTTCTAGTTTTATTATACTTTCATATTTTGAGACTTTATTGATGTAAAGGGGTTTTGACCCTATTTGTACTCTCTATTGTACTAGATGGTGATTGAGACAAGTCTAGATTCTTATTTTCGTTTATGAAAAAGAAGTTGACTTCTATTGTAAAAGTTTTAAATTTTCCACAATTATTCTATGTCTTTATGTTATGATTATGCTAAGGGCTTGTATGAGACCCCTTCGGGGTCAAGTACGCCATGTTACTCCTAGGGGGTAACCCCGGATCGTGACAAACTTGGTAATCATAGCATAAGGTAATATAATGATTCTAGGATGATGTCTCATGAACCACGTCTAGTAGAGTCTTGTTCATAAGTGTGAAGCGTGCCACACTTATGAATGATAGGCTATAATATGTTTAGGAACTTTCATTACTCCTTAGTCGTGCCTTAGGATTTTAACTTTATGAAGTCCTTTTCCTAACCCTTTTCTTGTGCATATAGGAATATGACTACAAGAAGAGCGGCCGCAAGAAGAGTGGAAGAGGAGATTGCTAATGAAGGAGTTCCTCCCCAAGGTCCTCAAGTACCTCAAGCTCCTAATGATGAAGGGGCTATGACCAATGTGGAGATAAGGACGACTCTCCAAACATTGACTCATGCTTTAACAACTCAAGTCACTAGGGATGTTAGAGTTAAAGTGAACCCCAATGCAAGTACAACTGCTTCAAGGATAAGGGATTTCACAAGAATGAATCCCCCTACATTCTATGGCTCCAAAGTGGATGAAAACCCACAAGGGTTTATTGATGAAGTGCTTAAGGTGCTTGATGATATTTGTGTGTCTCCACAAGAGAAGGCAGAACTAGCCGCCTACCAATTGAAAGATGTGGCTCAAGTATGGTATGAGCAATAGAAGGATGAGAGAACAGTGAGAGCGAGCCCGATTGATTGGGGAGTGTTCAAGTCGGCCTTCCTTGATAGGTTTTTCCCCCTAGAGTTAAGGGAGAAAAAGATTCAAGAATTCATGAACCTTCTCCAAGGAGGTATGAGTGTGAAGAAGTATAGCCTTAAGTTCACCCAATTGTCTAAATATGCTCCAACCTTAGTGGCGGACTCTAGGGCCAAGATGAACAAATTTGTTATGGGGATATCCGACTTGGTAGTCAATGAATGTCGTTCGGCATTGCTCATCCCAAGTATGAATATTTCATGTCTCATGGTTCATGCCGAGCAATTGAGGAACAAAATCTCAAGCAAGTGAATAAAGAAGTGAAGAGGCAAGGACCGATGATGGAGATTCTTTCAAGGGTAAAATTGAGGTTCAAGGTAAACCAGGGTTTAAGAAGAGATTTTCCAACCAAGGCTCCTATAGCACTTCAAGGGTCAACAAATATAGGGTATCTAACTCTAATACACAAGTAGGTAATAGTGGTAGCTCTTATGTTGAAAGACCTAGTTGTGCAAAGTGCGGCAAGAAGCATGATGGCAAGTGCTTAGTTGGCACGGATGGTTACTTTAGTTTTGGGAAGAGCGGTCATATGAAGAGAGATTGTCCCATGCAAAAGGTTCAAGGGAGAGAGGGAAAGCAAGTCTCTCCTAGTGGCTCAAATTTTGATGCTCCCAAGAAGAACAACTTCTATGTTCTTCAATCCCGAGGTGACCAAGAGAGCTCCCCGGATATTGCTACGGGTATGTTGCAAGTCTTTTCCATTGATGTTTATGCATTATTAGACCCCGGTGCCACTTTATCTTTTGTTACACCTTTTGTGGCTATGAAATTTGAAGTGCTCCCCTAAGAGTTACTAGAACCTTTTTCGGTGTCTACCCCGATTGGTGACTCGGTAGTGGCAAAAAGAGTCTATAGGACTTGTCCTATTTCTTTATCTCATAAAGTCACTTTAGTTGATTTGGTAGAATTAGACATGATTGATTTTGATGTAATTTATGGTTGCATGCATGTTATGCTTCAATAGATTATAGGACCCGTGTGGTCAAATTTCAATTTCCAAAAGAGCCAATTTTAGAGTGGAAAGGGGGGAATTTTATTCCTAGAGGTCAATTTTTTTCATGTCTAAAAGCTAGAAAAATTATCTCCAAGGGGTGCATGTATCATATTGTTAGGGTTATGGATATTGAGTCCAAGGTCCCTCTTTTAAAGTCGGTCTCCGTGGTGTGTGAGTTTCTGGAAGTCTTTCCCGATGACTTGCCCGGCATTCCTCCCGAACAGGAAATAGACTTTGGCATTGATCTTTTGCCGGATACACAACCCATATCTATCCCTCCCTATAGAATGGCTCCGGCCGAATTGAAAGAGTTGAAGGAGCAACTCAAGGACTTATTAGACAAGGGTTTTATTCAACCAAACATATCTCCATGGGGTGCTCCGGTATTGTTTGTGAAGAAGAAAGATGGGTCCCTTAGGATGTGTATTGATTACCGCCAATTGAACAAGGTCACAATAAAGAATAAGTATCCACTTCCTAGGATCGACGATTTGTTTGATCAACTCCAAGGGGCTAACTTTTTCTCCAAAATAGATCTTCATTCGAATTACCATCAACTAAGGGTAAGAGGATGTGACATTTCCAAGATGACCTTTAGGACCCGGTACGGTCACTACGAATTTGTGGTTATTTCTTTTGGGTTAACAAATGCCCCAGCGGCATTCATGGACCTAATGAATAGGGTATTTAGGCAATATCTTGATTCGTTTGTGATCATTTTTATTGACGATATTTTGATCTATTCGAGAAGTGAGGGTGAACATATGGATCATTTGAGGATTGTATTGCAAGTCCTTAAAGATCACCAATTGTATGCAAAGTTTAGCAAGTGTGAGTTTTGTCTTAAATCGATTGCCTTCCTTGGTCATATTATGTCAGGTATGGGTATTGAGGTAGATCCTAAGAATACGGATGTGGTCAAGAGTTGGCCTAGACCTCTATCTCCTACCGATATTAGAAGCTTCTTGGGTCCGATTACTATAGGAGGTTTGTTGAGGGTTTTTCCTCCACTTCTTCTCCGTTGACAGCTTTGACTCAAAAGAAAGCTAAGTTTGTGTGGTCGGAGGCTTGTGAGAAAAGCTTCCAATAATTGAAAGATAGACTTATATCCGCTCCGGTGTTGACCTTACCGGAGGGTACCGATGGGTTTGTGGTATATTGTGACGCTTCTCGAGTGGGTTTGGGATGTGTCCTTATGCAACATGGTAAAGTGATTTCCTATGCTTCAAGACAACTCAAGGTCCATGAGAAGAATTATCTGACTCATGACCTTGAATTAGCAGCGGTTGTGTTTGCTTTGAAAATATGGAGACATTACTTATATGGGGTCCATGTAGATGACTTCACCGACCACAAGAGTTTTCAATATGTGTTTAGCCAAAAAGACTTGAATCTCCGACAAAGAAAAAGGTTAGAGCTTCTGAAGGACCCGGCAAAGCTAATATAGTTGTGGATGCCCTAAGTAGATTGTCCATGGGTAGTGTGGCTCATGTAGAAGACGAGAAAAATGAATTGGTTCGTGATGTGCATAGGTTGGCCCGGTTAGGTGTCCAACTAGTGGACTCCACCAAGGGTGGAGTTATGGTCCATCATAGTTCTGAATCGTCATTTGTGGTTGATGTGAAGTCTAAGCAACATCTTGATCCTATATTAATGGAGTTGAAAGAATCGATTCTCAATAAGTCCGTTGAGGCTTTCTCCCAAGAGGGAGATAGGGTGCTTAGGTACTAAGGTAGATTATGTGTTCTGGATGTTGATGGCTTAAGAGAGCAAATTTTAGAAGAGGCTCATGGTTTGCGGTATTCTATTCATCCGGGAGCCACCAAGATGTACCGTGACCTATGGGAAGTCTATTGGTGGAATGGTATGAAGAAGGATATAGCGGGTTTTGTAGCCAAATAATTGAATTGCCAACAAGTTAAGGTCAAGCATCAAAGGCCCGGAGGGTTGTCCCAAGATATAGATATTCCCACTTGGAAGTGGGAGGATGTGAATATGGATATTATTGTGGGGTTGCCTCGTACTCGAAGGTAACATGATTTTATTTGGGTCATTGTTGATAGGATGACTAAATAAACCCATTTTATTCTGGTCAAAACTTCATTTTCGGCGGAAGACTATTCCAAGTTGTACATCAATGAGATAGTGAAGTTGCATGGGGTTCCCTCATCTATCATCTCGGATCAGGGTACTCAATTTACTTCACATTTTTGGAAGGCATTCCAAAGAGGACTAGGTACCAATGTTAAACTTAGTACCATTTTCCACCCTCAAACGGATGGTCAAGCGGAACGCACCATTCAAACCTTAAAGGACATGTTGAGGGCATGTGTGATAGATTTCAAGGGTAGTTGGGACGACCATCTCCCATTGATTGAGTTTGCCTACAATAATAGTTACCACTCAAGCATTGCCATGGCTCCGTTAGAAGCCCTTTATGGTAGGAGGTGTAGATCTCCGGTTGGTTGGTATGAAGTAGGTGAATTTGCTCTAATTGGTCCCGAACTGGTTTATGAGGCCATTGAAAAAGTTCGACTCATTAGAGAGAGGTTGAAGACAGCCCAAAATCGGCAAAAGTCATATGACGATGTTAGAAAGAGAGATCTTGAATTTGAGGTTGGTGATTGGGTCTACTTGAAAATCTCACCTATGAAAGGTGTGATGAGGTTTGGTAAAAAAGAGAAGCTTAGTCCCCGGTATGTGTGCCCTTATCAAATTTTGAAGTGTGTTGGGAAAGTTGCATATGAATTAGACTTGCCAAATGAGTTGGCTCCGGTTCACCCAGTGTTTCATGTTTCCATGCTTAAGAAGTACATTGGTGATCCGGTATCCATCCTTCCTTTAGAGGGTTTACGAGTTGATGAGAACCTTTCTTATGAAGAGGTCCTGGTGGAGATTTTGGACCGGCAAGTTAAGAGGTTAAGAAACAAAGGTAGTTTTCGTTAAAGTCTTATGGAGGAATCACTTAGTTGAGGGTGCTACATAGGAGGCCGAGGTCGATATGAAGTCCCGTTATCCTCATCTTTTTGCTTCTACTCCTATCCAAACTTGAGGTAAGTAGTTTTCTAGAGTTTGGTGTTTTGGTAGTCATTTGTGCTATAAGTGTCCTTTATGATTTCCTTATGATATGCATGTTCTTGTGAGAATTCATGTTTAGCATAAATTGAGTTTTCATTATCTATATGTTCCTCATGGTTGAGTTGCATTTTAGTATGATGATTGCATATTTGACTTCATGAGGTGGATTATTGAACATGCTTAGTTATGTTTTTTATGAAAGAGCATATTGGCTCCATATGGTTGTGTTGAGCTCGCTTTGATTTGGAGAAGGTAGTTCCTCACATGTTGATATGAAGTGATGAGTTTTTTTGCATATTGGGTTGTGGATGTAGTTCCTACTTCCTTGTATTGCATGGTTATATATTAAGAATGGAGTTGATGTTTCCTCTTTTTCATTGTGCATTATTCTTATGTTTCATGCTTGATGGGCTGCGAGTCTTGAGTCTTTATTTCCGTAAGGTGTCTAAACCATCATTCGAGGACGAATGTTCCCAAGGGGGAGATAATGTAACACCCCGGAAAAATGGTAGGTTAACCTAAAGCTAAATGTGAGGATTAATGTAACTTTTCGGAGATGGTTAGACTAAACTAAAGCTAAAATGAAGGAGGTAAACATCTAGGATGAAGGTAAGGACCTAAACTACCAAGGGAGAGTGAAGGAGAACTTTTTTTTCTTTGGACCTAGTTGGCGATTGGGCAGCATGATCGCCCAAGTGACTTGGCGATGTGCCAAAGTACACTTGGGATCACCTAGTGGGCTGTCCCCTTGGCCAAGGTTTTGGGAAAAAGGGCAAGCTAGGTCGTGGGTCGCTGATTGGGTTGGCAATTCACCCAACAGACCACCCATCGCCTAGGGAGATGCCCATTTTGGGAGCCTATTGGATATTTAGGCGAGCCAAGGGCTCATTAGAAGAGTCGCCTAGTGCCCTTGGCGAGCCAAGGAGGGCCAAAGGGCGAGCTCCAGCGTGGGTTGTGAAATTTTTATAGTTTAGGTAAGGGTCTTTAAGTAATCTCTCCAAAACATGAACCAACACTTTCCCACTCTTTTCCTAATAAGTATATATACCTTTTAATATTTCTCTCTCTAAACTCAAGGAAGAAGAAGAAACCATTGGAGCTAGGGTTTGTAGATTCTCAAAGTTCTTCCCCAAATTTCTTGGAGATTCTTAAATGAGGTATGGATGCTTTTCATCCTTGGGTAGATATCACCCAAGGAGCCCCTTCAAATTATGTTTTTCAAGATTCCAAATACCCCGAACGTAGGGTTTCAAATCTCTAACATGGGTATTCTTCCAAAACGTTTTCCATTGTTTAATTATGGTTTATTTTGGTTGATTATGATGATTTATGATTAGAATGGTGGAGTATTGATGAATTTTGATGAAAATCTCCCTTGGACCCATGACGTCCCCTTCTTTCTAAATTGTGAACTATGTATGGCTTGATGGATGATGGGAACTTGACAATTGATTATGTTTATGTTTATTAAGTTGTTGAATCATGAAATTCCCCTATCTATTTTTGTAATTCTAGAAGTTAGGGTTGATCTTGATTCATGGCCTTGAAGGGTAAATTGTTAGGGTTCATACATGTTGATGAGGATTGTATGGGAACTTGTGATTCACTCATATAGTGAAAATCCTATGAATATTGTGTAATTGTGGTATTGAGGCAAGATCCTTCTTCCCTATACCATTTACACTTGATTATGCATGAAGTATGTATGTATGTTATGATAAGCTTATTGTGTTGATTGAAAGGCTATTCTCATGAAACACTACGAACGTTATGTGAAAGGTTTACTCACATGTTGATGATTCTAAGGTTGAAAGGACATTCTCACCTAATGAATATATGAGCTATTATGATGTATGTTGGTTGAATGCCTAGTGCATTCTCTTATGAATATGAACTTAAGTAAAGACTTAATATGATCTTTAAAGGGAATTATGCTTAGCACCGAGTGGATACGAAAATGAGATGGAGGATTTTACATTTAGCAAGTTCGGCTTCCCAATGTATGTTGTCTTATGGGATGGAAACCTTTTACGTTAGTAGTCCATGTTTCTAGTAGCAATCCCTATATCCCATAACTATGTGCCCACATAGGTCTTTAGCTAGTGGATCCACCTAAAAGCTATTATGAAAGTTCTACCTTAGGCTAGTAAGACACCTCTTTTCGGTGTGGGGGTAGAACACCGGATTCCATGTAGCTCACATGGTCTATGTCGGTTAAGGCTAAACTTTCCTATATGATATGAATACGAACTATGATAAGAACACGGACTTTAATTATGACTTCTTGAGAGGTACTACTTAGTATGAGTGAGGGTATGGGACTTTACTTATGCATTGCCCAAGTAGGCTTTAAGAGGGGTTATGGTGAGGTTCTCTTATATTATGATGACTCGTGGATTATGTATGAAAGGTATGTATGAATGTTAAGGTTGACTTTACTTGTTACAAGCTATGAACATGGATGACTCCTTACTTATGTATGTTGGTTATGAATGAGGTAAAAGTAAGATATGTATGATGTTGGTAGCCTAAATGTGATACTTAGCATTTGGTAGGGTTATGGGATCTTACCTTTGCATTGCACTAGTATCTTTGCATTGCACTAGTATGGCTTTGGGTAGCTTATATGTTGTTTTGATTTATGTTTATTCAAAAATGTGCATTTTGGCTTTTAAACTTGATAAAGGCATGATTTCAACTAAATGTCCCCTTTATGCATGTTTTAAGGATTTTGTGCATGGCTTCCATACTTAGTACATTATTTGTGCTAACCCATATTTTCTACATTCTATGAGTGTAGGTTCTGGTCGTTGATACGCACTTCTCCTTTCAAGTGAAGCTTGGGTTGACTAGATTCTTATTTTCGTTTATGAAAAAGAAGTTGACTTCTATTGTAAAAGTTTTAAATTTTCCGCAATTATTCTATGTCTTTATGTTTTCCGCAATTATTCTATGTCTTTATGTTATGATAATTCTAAGGGCTTGTATGGGTCAAGTACGCCATTTTACTCCTAGGGGGTAACCTTGGGTCGTGACACCAGATTCAATGTAACACTCCAAAAAATTCTAATCTAAGAATCGAACCATTCTTTATATGTGTATAGGGTCGTATCAGATGATTCTTAATTGTGCATAGGTGTTAAGGTCAATTCTTTAGTGTGGAAATAGATTTGGAGATGAATTAAGGTCATAAGGATCCACTAGATTGAGTTTCGATATAAGAGTTTACTTGGGTCAATTTCAAAAGTTATGTCTATTTCTGTGAAGCCCTGTTAGACAATCGCAGTTTCACGGCCGACATTACAGACGATGGAGTGTTCCATCGACTGTGGAGCCATCCGTGAAAGGCTTGCTCCAAAATTCTTCATAAATTTTTTGCACATGTTCTTGGGTTCTTTTGATCCTTTCCTAAACTTTTTAGCTCTATTCTAAGTCATTTTTAAGTGTTTTAAAGGAGTATATCATACAACTATCTAGTTTTCCTCTCTTAATCATCAATCTAAACATTCAAGTATCTGAAAATTCTCGCAAAACTCACTTAGAGTTCCTCTTCTCCATCAAGAACCCTAAAGCTTTCAAGTCAAAATTCAAGATACAAAGAGAAGTCTTCCATCCAAGGTTTTCCCAAGTACTTCCACTCTAAGAACTCCATAGAAGAGTTTATTTTCTCAAGGTCAAGCATCAAGATTCCAAGATCAGGGATTTCCTCCCAGAAACTAGTGTTCTTCCGCAGGCTCAAGAAAAAAATCAAGCCTCCACCAAAGTTTTCAGTCTAATAATTTCATAATCAAGTATATAAGACTACTCATAGTGATGGACTAAGTTTGTCCTCACGCCCTACATCTAAATTCAGTCAGCAAGATTTAAACTTAGGATTTTTACCCCAAGTTCCTTGAATTTCAAGTATGCTTTGATCTCTTATAATTGAATTCTGATTCTTATCATTGAGATTATAGTTTTTCATGTATTTTGGTTCTTGAATAAATGTTCATATTTTATCACATGAACTCTATTTAGTTAAGTAATATGGAAAGCTTTTGCATAATTACTTTCATGCATTGGCTATTGAAATTAAAGTCAGTTCAAGTATTTTAAGTTACTATTTCAGGAGAGTTTTAAGGGAATACTATGTGTTTCAAATACATTATTTTTACAGTAAAAGCATGATTTGTTAAGCATAATCAGTTTGAGGAAGCAATTTCAATCAGCTAAAAGTAAAGATCAATATTCCTTAAAAAAGTACTTTTGAGTATTAACTCAACACATATATTACTATGAGCATAAATGCATATTTTGGGAGTAGTATTGATCACCAATTTGAAAAAGAGTTAAGATAATTCAAACCCCACAAAATGTGCAGCCAACGTAGATAAGATCCTTCTTTTGGTTCAGAAGTCTCCTCAGCCATCCTTGTTGAGGGTTTTTTAGATGGATCCATAAGTTCAGGTTTGTTGTCCTATGTTCTGGCAAGGTACATGATGACTCTGGCAACATGGGTTAGATGTTGTACCATCAAGGGACTCATAATGATGGTTGTCGGTTAGAGAAACTCCCCAAGAAAAGTAAAATATACTAGCCTGCCTTTGATATATTGCATTGTCTCAATTGTAAAGTTTTATCTGTTTTCATTACATTACATGTACTCAATTAGCTTGATGTTGCTTTCTGTCATTTTTACATTACGTACATTCCATGTACTGATGCTTCAGATATCTTTTTGCCAGCTTATGCAGATTCAGATACTCACGATAGCAGATGCTTCGGTAAAATCTCTTTCCATCAGCAGTTGGTGACACCTCCTTGTTTCCAAAGGGCTTCAATTTAGTTAATTAGTTCAGTTTATTTGATTATTAGTGGAATACTCAGCAGTTGGTGACACCTCCTTGTTGTTGTTGTGACCAACAATAGTTTCCGAGTGGCGGCCACATCCGAGGTATAGATTCAGAGTGTGACATTCAATTTCAATTGTTAATTTATCATTTATTGGGTCCCATATTATATTGTTTATGCTCCAAATGCATAGTCTGGGGCATGCATCGGGTGCTGAGTTTTCCATATCAATCGTTGAATCTTGCCACATTACTATCTTCCTGCCTTTGATGTTTTTGGTGATATCTGACCAATTTTTCAATCACTAGTTTGTCCTCTTTGCTAAAATATTGATTGCAATCTTGTAAACATTATAATGAGGGTGATGAACAAGCCTTACATTTCAAGAAAAGCCTAAGTGAATCAACTCTACTTATTTAACCCAAAACAATTTGATAGATTGTGATTATATTACTTTATGTTGATGATCTTCTTGTAACACACAACAACCTTGAAATGATAAACAAATTCAAGACAGAGATGAAGAAAGTGTTAGAAATGACAGACTTGAGAGAAATATTTTGGAATGCAGACCGTCAAACTCAAAATCAAGTGTTCATTTGCCAAAAATAAGTATGCGAGAGAGATAATTCAAAATTTCAAAATGGAATATTGCAAACCTATGAACACTCCAATACATTGACAAGGTTGATGAGGCAAGTTATAAAAGTCTGGTTGGATGTCTAATGTATCTCACTTCACGAGACATGACATTCTGCGAGTAGTAAGTATCTTGTTCAGAATTCTAAATTGTACAAGTGAAATGCACATGAAAGCAGTCAAAAGAGTGACAAGGTATGTAAAGGGAACTTTAGACTGTGGTGATAAGTTCTATAAAAACTACAACTTCATATTGCAAGGTTATTCTGATAGTAATTGGGCAGGGTCAACTGATGACATGAAAAACACTTTATGTTATTGTTTTAACCTTGGTTCGACATATTTTTCATTATGCTCAAAGAAGCAAGGCATCGTGCCACAATCAACTGCAAGAGTTGGACTTATCGTTGCAACAACTATTAATCAAGTTCTTTGGCTAATGCTGGATCTTGATCTGGAGCAACAAGGAAACACATAAGTATTCGTGGATAATTAAGTAGCCACGTTTATTTCTCATAATTCAATTTTTCATGGAAAAACAAAACAGTTTGAACTATACAGTTCTTAAATCTGGAGGAGTGTTGCAGATATCTCTAGAACTACAGCTTGATTTAAGAATGCTTAGGTGGTTGTCTAGAACACCTAAATTCAAGTTAGAAGAGACAAAATTGGGTTTAAAACGTTGAGGAAGTGTCATCAGAATAAACTGTTATTTTTTAGTTGTTTCTCTCTTTCCTAGTTTGTTTAAGATATTGTTAGTTATTCTTAAGTTTAGTTCCTTATTTTCAATCAGTGTTATATCAATAAAATACATCTTTCCTATTTCTTCTTTCATCAATTTTATTTTCCTTTATCAAACACTTTCTCTAGTGCTAACAGGTTATTCAACAACACCTTTAATAACAAAAAAGAGTCCATCAGCATCTACCACACCATGGCGCAAACCATTGAATACCAGTTGTTAATTGCCAAAGGAAATGGGACCAAAACTCCTAAAACAATCACACCCATGTCAAATGGGAACCACCCGATGCCAATACCTTCAAACTCAATATAAATGGATTCGTTAAAAACCCTCTAGGCTTCACTGAACATACCCGTCTCGGCTCTCACCAACCTAGTCAGAGTAGAGCTACAAGCTCTGTGAAGAGATCTATTACTCGCAGTAGAACATAAGATAACACCCCTTGAGATTAATATTGACTCGACTGATGTTATGCATATGATAAATCAAAATAATTTGCTCTATGATAACTTGATTGTTGAGTGCAAGTGATTAATGATGAAGTTGAAAATCACAAAGTTGTCCCATGTGTTCAGAGAGCAGAATAAAGTGGCGGAAGCTTTAGCCAAAGAAGGGACAAGGAAGGCAAGTTTTGATGAACCCACCATTTTGATTGTTCCTCCAGTGTTTGTTCAGAAGGAAATTGAAGCAGACACTGTAGGAACTGGTTATGTTAGAATAACAAACAACTACGTTAATATTTCCCAAGTTACTAATGAGCACTCCATTAAGATTGATGCACTAGTACTATGTTTAACTTAATGTTTCAGTGTTAATATATATATAAATCCCTTCGACAAAAAAAGAAGAAGGAAGAAGTTATTCAGAACCTTACTTCTTCTTAATTCAAATTGTCAAACACTTCCTTACTCCAAGTGGTGATATCTTTCTTTAGATTTTTCAACTTTTGAAAGAGAGTAAAAAAACAGGTGTACCCCTCACCATAGTCATGCCATCACTCATTTACCCTGTTTAAGAACCCCTATTTAGTAGCCACATATTTCGAAGTTGAAGTAGTAAATAGTAGTTTCGCAATCACTACTTTATAGGTTTGTGATTCTAAAGCACTCTTGGGAAAGTTAGTCGCTTCATTGCCCTAAAACTATCATTCCAACAACATATTCAATATAATTCTATAAGTGGAGTCTGGAGAGAGTAGCGTGTACACAAACCTTACCCCTTCCTTGGGAAGTAGAGAGGTTGTTTCAGAAATGTATCAATTCCCGAAACTTGCAGCATACTGCCACTATTATGCTACTCATAGCATAACTCCTCCCTTTCCAGATATGTATATAACCCCATACGATGATAATTCCCTCCTACTGGCACATACCTTAACCTCTTCACAATCAGCCATGAGCCATCTTATCCCCCATACTTATCTAGTCAAAATCATCATCATTCTGCAATTTGTCTCATGTAAGTAGATATTCTGGCATCCATCTACGAACTAATGATTTCAGAGTGTCCCTCTTGTTCCGATCATTTAGCACCCTCCTGTTCCACCTGCGAGTTTTTACTTTCATCCAGAGGATGCAATACTTATTTCCAAGACATCCCAAAATATGCATTTCCATTTGACGTTTCACAAAATAGTGCACACAATGTATCTAACACAAACTAGTAGAAGGCAGCTCAACTATTAACTTTGATGTGATTTTCACAAGTTAATCAGCAGATTAAACACTGCATTTAGTGTAACACCAAAGGCCTAAAATATACAATGACATAAAGGGAGTGTATGAATCACCAACATAGACACTTCCTTTCTAAGATCTGCTATACATTTTCTGTTTGGACATCTGTTTTCCAGGGAGTTTCGGTTTGTCCCTCTTTTCCGCTAGGTTTTGGGGCCAAAAAAAGAGCAAAATGGCACGGGATAGGGGGTTAGCTATTTTTTTTTGATAACCGAGAAGTCCGTCTGTGACCCGCCCTTTGGACCAATCACAGCATTCTAAACTCGGTGGATAATGGGCCCGCCCCTCTACCCTTCTCCACTTAAATACCAGGCTTCGCTTTGCATGATGTGGGGCTTGAACCTGCGACCTAAGTCACAAATCCTCCACCTTTTGCCACTCGAGCTAGGAGTTGGAGGCGATATGGGGTTAGCTATTACAGAACAGATTTTTCTGAAAACTACAGTAGGCACTTATTAAAGCATCTTTTATAGCATAGTGCAAAAAGAGAGGGGAAAGGATTAGGAAACAGGCAACAAATAATGGTGCAGAGTATATTGTATCACATATCTTTAGTCAGTCAGGGTGAAATACTCAATACACTAATAGACATGACTTGAAATCAATGGAAGAAGTATACTATTATCTATTGGAAAAAATGCCACTCATTCCTCTTCTTACTGCATCTTTTCTCGCTTTTGAAGGCAATTGGAAGATGAAGCACCTGAAGTCATTCTAGCGAATGGCTACCAAATTTCCCATAAATCCAAATCCTATCTCAAAATGTTTGGCAGTGGAAAATCCTACTTCAAGAGCCAGCTTCTCTAACTCGTTTCCTGTATCACAAATCATCCATTTACCACGGATTAAAGACACAACAGGCAAGAATATTGGAAGAAGGTAAAGAGATTAGTCAATTTCCCAAAATTAAGGTTCTTTTCTTCTTCTTCATTTCATCAAGTGAGAGAATTTGATGTCAACTTCAGTCTGCTCTCTAATTGCTGTCTTACCTTTACCTTTCTTTTAAAAAAACTTTTTACCATTACAAGGGCTGATGGATGGGAAGTCAGGATTTATCTATTTTCTTCTTCAGCTCAGTATTCTCATGCATCATTTTTTCTCAATATTTCTCCCCAATAGAGCCTCCGGTTCTAATAAAGTATTTTTGTAAGAAAGCAAGGGAGACGAATGAAGTTGAACCAAAAGAGAGTTGAGAAATACATGTCAATTGAGTAGCATGTTTTTCTCCAGGAGACAATGAAGAAAAGATGAAAGGTTAATTTTTATCTGTTTGGGAGGTGTATAAAATTAAACTTATTTAAGGCAGAGAGGTTACTCATGTTACTTTATTTCTAAATACAAAATTTAAATAACATATCACAACATAATGCATGCAGAAGGCTTCAGAACTGCTATAGTGGTAAAAATATAAGACCTGTCAGAAAGTCCCTGATAGAGCTTTTCAAGTATTTGTACTCATTTTCTAGGCCATAACCACTCGCTACAGGAACAACTATATTGTCGATCATCAATTCCTAACCAGAACATAAACCAAAATTAGACAAATATTGTAATACCACTCATGATAAGCTGAAAAAGAAAACACTAAGATGTTTGCCACATAATAATCTGTGATGGAGATTCCAAAATTGTCCATAATGCAGAATAACAGATTAACCCCTGGAATCTGATGGATAGGAAAGTGGCTTGCTTTTCAACTTGTGAAGAGAAGTGGTCCCAACTTTACAGAGAAACGAGCAGAGAATGTATGTGGATGCAGTTTCAGTGGATGGAAACTTTGCTGATATTATGTGGAGTAATATTCTTGAGCTATACTACAGTTGATATCCAGTCACATGGAATTATCCAACTTATGATGGGTGAAGATCACTATTTCTCTTCTGTATCATAAAGTAATTCTCCCCTTCCGCTGCCCCCGCTTTTCCTACACCCTAAAAGAACATGATAAGCTTCAAGAGTATTATGTTTCCATTGTTGCATCAGTTTTGCAAAGTAACAACTAAAAATATGTTCTGTACAAGGACCAAAAATTATTTACTGACTACATCCTTAAAAAGGATGAGGGATGCATCCTTAAAGCACGGAAAGTTCTACATCAGATAAAACAAAAGATAATGAAACCAATAACTTCATACAATTTGTGGTGGTGGAAAAAAAGTATTAACCTGCCAACAACTACCTGAACTGTGGTGCTCAAGGGGTTGATACTCTTATTGAAGTCAAGAACAGATAACGTTGAGCCTGGTTTTAAAACTCGACATATCTCTGCCATAGCTCTATGTCTATCTACCACATTTCGTAATCCATAGCCAATAGTAACAGCATCAAATGAGGAGTCAGGAAAGGGTAAATCAAGTGCATTGCCCTCCATCCACCTTCATAATCATAATGTATTAATCCCTCACCGTACTCAGGGAACATGAAAAACTAATTGGAAGGAGTAAGAGTACGGAAGATAATACACGTGTAACTGGTAAATGTAGTGTGTGAAATCATTTGGACCTTGACTAGATTTAATTTTCACAAGTGGATTTTGCTAAATGTGTTGGCAAATAACCTTCCAAACATTATCTGTTATATTGACAGTTTAATTACCAATGCTCACTTGATGTTCTTGTAACATGTCTTTGAACGTAATTTCTGCCGAGTCGAAGCGTTTAATAATTGTTCATTTGAGAAATCAAGACCGACTGCCTGCAAAGCCACACATACTAATGAAAAAGCCAATTCAGTAAAAGTTGACATCCAAAAAATTGGAAATTAAGATAACTAGCCTAAACTGCTTCGATCATGTAATCCAGTTACATTACAAAAACTTATGTAGATAGAAAGCTTGCAAAATATAGTCAAATAACAGAGAAGACGCTTAATTTAGTGACATAAGAATTATGTGGCTCTGCCGCAAGCAGATTTTTATTTAATGTTTGAAATGAAAAAAGGAACATATAAATATGTGTAAAGAGCAGATTTCTTTTCATCGGGAGCCAAACTCAAATGAAAGCAATGAACATAAGCAACCTGAAGACCCAAAAGCATGAAGATCACGTAAGGACAACAAAAAGAAACATTAATTATCAGGCAAGAGATTGACATCAGAAATATCATGAAGCCAATAATCTTTAGAAGAAGCAATGATTTAGGTCTCAATAATAATTATCACCCTGAAATCTCAGTGCAACAAGCTAAAATTTGTAGATGCGCTTCACATATTAAAATGCATATGACATTCAGAAAGTTGAGTAATAACATAGGACATGATAAGCTGAGAATTGAAATAAGTAGAACAGGAACACTAGTCCAGAGAACTTGTGAACTGCTAGATGATGTTATTCCATAAATGCTCACCAGAGGAGAACAGGTAAAACACAGCTAACAAAAGCGACCTAACAAATCAGGACCTATTCAAATTAGAAGTGACAATATCACCAGGTTCAAGATCATTCAAGAATTTCTTGTTTTTCCCTTTTTCAATGAGTAATAAATACTACAAGAATTATGCCAGAGATGGCTTCTCCTATGCTAAGTTGTAGGAGCCCTGGTTTTCTACAACGAGATTTTTCATTATGCAGAAACAGAGAGGCAGGAACTGGAAGATGCATAAAGAGACACATTAATTTGCTATGTTATGAAGGATGTCGATTAGCAAAAAAAAAGGTAATTGAACAGAAATAAGTAAATTTCTGATTCTCACAATAGTGAAGAAGATTCAACAATGGTAAAATGATCTCTTGATAACAAAAAAACAGGTGCTATAAAACAGTTAATGGGGCACAAGTTTTTTTCTCTTCCTTGTAAGAATATTATATTTTCTAACTTATTATCTCCAGGTGATAATCAAATGCCAAAGTAATTCATATCCTATCTTTCCTATTTTTCTTACTGTTTTCATTTCTAACAAAACAATGGAAAAATGACTGTCTTGAAATTTTGGTAATTCCATAGAGCCATCTGCTCAAATCAGCTTATTGAATTTCTCAGAATGGTCAGTGAAAAACTGAGTTGCTTCTGAAATGGTGAATAGTAACTAAAAACCGCAATTACACAGTGGAAGAACAGAAAGAATGAAAATATAATAAAAGCAAACCAGAGACAGCAAAAAGAAATAGAAGGGAACCTTGCCATGGGATCCAACTTTTTCAGACAAAAGAAACGTCAAATCCCCACTTCCACAACAGATATCTAGCACATCGTCCCCTTCTTTAGCTCTGCAATACAAGTTCAACTGTTCCAGCTTAACTAGGACATAAACATAGTCCAAACCCAAGAATTATATGATTAACAGCGTAGAAGTTGTGGAAATTTCATCTGTCCTGTGTCTCTTTTTTCCATTTGAATGGATTTAAATAAGGCGCACTAACAGTGTAACCATTTTTCCATCAATTAAACAGTGAACTACAGTTTATCGTAAGCATGGCCTATCAAAAGGAAAATGATATATTAGTGCGGATAACTTAAACACATTCCTAATGTCCGGCATGTTTTCACTTTCCTAAAAATATTTTATTTCAATATTAACCATTATTAGTTTATTTACAATGCACAAGCATATCATGCTTTACTAGTGAGAGATGCAGCTCTTTCGATGTGGGCTCATCCGAACTTGGTATTTATTATACAAAATATAGATATATAATGCTTAAGCCGAGGGTCCTTCGGAAACACCTCTCTACCTCCACGAGGTAGGCATAAGGTTTGCGTCCACTCTACCCTCCCAAGACCCCACTTGTGGGATTTCATTTTGGTATGTTGTCGTTGTTGTTATACTTTTTAAATCATGGATCCCCTCTGGCTTTACCCGTAGAATGGTAGAAGGGCAACATTTGCAGACAGAAAAGAAGCTTCCATTTTTCTCGAATTGTATGAAGGACCAATAGGACAAAAGCTACTGTCAGATGAAAGGAAATATGGCATTTCTCTTCATTACCAAAATATGAAGGGTCCAAAAGAAACAGGTAAGATTATGTAATATCAGTCTCTACTGGGACAACACTCCTTAATTTTTTGGTTTACATATCTATTGTTTTTTAATCTAAAAATCATTTTTATAAATGTATGGAAAAAAATATATACTCAGAGAAAATTTTGATATCAATGTGTAAGCATTTAAATTAAATTGGATTCCAATTCATAAAATATGGACTATATTTTAAATCCAAGATATCTTAATCCAAACAAATATTGTTGGCTAATATAATTTGACAAATTATTTTGAGTCCAATAAATATGAATTTAACAAAAGATTCAGTTTCATTGGGCTAATATTTATTTGGGATACAGATTATGAGCCACTTCGATAGACAAGATGTCATCTTATTCTAGAGGCCAAATTTGTGTCACATGTCAAATGGAGAGGCACATCAAGTTAAATGAACAAGCCAAAATAATGTGACATGCCTAGTCAAATCAAAGGCTATGAAAATGTGTCATATGTACAAGTGGCATGATTCGACCAATCAAATGTAGTCTTTTCACTGCTTCAACTTGATTGGTCGGTGATTCATGCCAACTCATCAAAGAAACAAGTTTGTCATCATCACAACTCTTCTCCCCACAACTCTTTTTAAGGTAGGATAAAATTTATTAATAAAGTACCAAGATTGTACAAAAATTACAGCAGAAAGAAAAACTCAGCCCAACCAACCATTGTGTGCTTCTGCCTAAAATATCTAGGAAATCAAGATATTGATCTATTTCCTCTTACAAGTCCTTATGCCAAATAGTAAAGATTATGAATACAGTTTTTTTTACCATTGAAATGTGACTCTTTTTGCCTTCAAAGCATATATTGTTTCTTTCCAGCCTTAGAGTCCACAAATTACGAAGTGAAATGTTCTCCAAATTTGTTTCAGCCTCTTTGTCTCTCGTAACTATAAATAGGGATTCTCATCATTCAAAAAAGGGGACAAGAATTCAGAACAATAAACAAGAGAAAGCTCGTGGATCAAAGGCTATAAATTTCTCTACACACTACAAACATTCAAGAATTCCTCTACAATTTTCAAATCCTGAACATCAAAAACGAAGGCAAATCAAATACCAAGACGATCAAGATCAAAGTTACTTTTTCCTGAGATAATTATTATGTGTGGCAGTCATCAAAGCACTTGCGACGACTAAATCAAATCCACATTCAAGTTCAAGATTACATTTCAAAATAAAGCTCAAACCACCTTGAATTCTCATACAAGTCAAGATCAAGCTCAAAGGCCATAAACTTCTTTCAGAAAAGAGGAATCATAGAGACTGTAATATTCATTGTATTGAAATAGAATACTACTATTGCTACACCAAATTCATTCTCTACGGCATCCTGCTATATAGGACATAAACAGTACTCCCTCTAGTCCATATTAAGTAAATTGTTGTTGTATGACACACCCCTTAAGAAAAATATTTAGGAACATTAATCAAATGTTACTTTCCACTATTAGCCTTTTGATTATTACCAAACTATTTCCTTAGAAAATGTAAAGTAGTTAATAAACTCATTAAATGAAGGTTAAATATGGAGAAAAACTCAACAATTCTCTTAAACATTGAATAATTCACTTATTTCGAACTATAAAAAAAGTTCAAACAATTCACCTAATATGGACTAGAGGGATTATTAAATAGGAGAAAGGGAGAAATAGGTTTTACCCGCTCCACGAAACAGCCATTCTTTTCCATATGCGATGTTGACCCAAACTCAGGAGATCATTCAACTGCAAGCATGAAAATTGTGCACACAATAAACATATATCTATACAGGAAGTGACAAATGGAATAGTGAATGGAGGAGAGGTAGTGCGGTGCGCACATTATCATAAACAGGGGCAATGCGATTAAACAGCGCTTGCCGGTCGGCGGAACACCGGATTACCAACTTGCCTGTTGGCCGGAAACTGGGACCGGGAAGTGAAGAAAGAGCAACGTGAAGGGAAGCCATTGTCACTTCGTAGCTGCAGCTCTTCCCTTTGATGATGACTTTTTGTCTTTAAAGGATAATGTCAGTTTGCTCCTCCAGTTATCAGAAATGTTTTCAATTTGAACCTAAGAAATTCATAAATGACAAAGCCAATTGAAATCAGTAATGCTAAAAAGAAAAAAGAAAAAACCGAAAAGGCGCAAATATGTCATGGGCTTTCAGAAAAGTTATTTATGTCATCCGTTAAAAGTTTGGCTCATCTATGTCATTGTTGTTAAAGAAAATGTTCATTCATGCCATTTTTTTAATTATGGTTTTGCAAAACCATTTTTTACATCCCAAACAATTTCTAACACTTTTCAATTGGAGTTTTTGGATCAAATGTACTCTTTTTGCTTCTTTTTTCCGTTACCAAGAACACATAAAAAACATTAACAATTCCTAAATTTCAAACTTCTTTAATCATTCACGAAATCACCTCGAATTTCAAGAGTAGTTTCCCTCCGAGTTAGATATCAAAACTCAATATCTTTTGAGCGCGAATCCAACCTAACTCAACAAGACTCATTTGAAATTTCTTTAAAGTTTCAAAACCTCAACATTCTTTAATGGTAGAATTTTCTCCACAACTTCAAATTATTTAAAATTTTGAAACTTTTGTGCCTCTTAAATAATGCATGTATGGTCGGGGTGGTGTGAAGATTCTCGATAAGTACATGTGACTCCTTCGTAATAGGTCAGACACTCTTGTTTAGGGAATTCTGGCGGATGGCATCCAAATAAATATCGAGCATGCCCATGACGCATCATTGATTTGGCTCACCAGCAGCTTGTATCGGCTCAGAGGGTCTAGTAGCTAGTGCATCCTCTTCGCCAGATTAGGATGAGCCAAAGTCAGACTCTGAACTGGATTGTGACCCAAAGCCTGACTCGGACCGAGAGTCAAATGCCTGTGACGTACTCTTCTCTCTTGATGATTCAACTCCCCCTTCAGATTGGGGAGTTGCGCTTTGTGGGGGTCCGACTATGCCAATCGAATTCGGTACCACCTCCATTTGCTTGGAGTGTTGTCGAGTGGTTCGGGGTTTCTTCGGTGATTCATTTCCCACATCGGGGTTGTATTCATATCCACTTTGTTCATCATCGGTGGTTTCTTTCCTCAACTGATATTTAGAAGCGACCCTAGCTCGAGCTGAAGGTCCGATGCATTTCCCCCTCTCTTTTTGGCATTGTACATGTGGAAGACTTGTTAATAACTGAGAAGTGGGGGAAAGAAGGCAAGAAAAACTAAAAATCAATCAACGAAACTAAAAAACTCATAGAAAGAAGTATAAGCGATCGTTGTTCAAATTGTTCAAATATAGAACCTGATAGAGGTTAGGGTCGATCCCATAAGGAATGAGACTTAGGCTAATTGATTGTTAATTGTACTTTTAGTCTAGTTATTTCTATAAAAAAAGGGGGTTTGTAAAACAAAGACTTGATTTATTTAATTCAGTAGCAAATAACCAAGTAAGTAGGATGGAATATTTTATAGAATCAATAGAATATAAAATTAGGGTATACGTGTTCCCCACAAGTCCTTAATGCAGTAAACCTTATAGTAGTAACCTTGTCTAGTG
>JAJOOO010002994.1:0-24258 GCA_029582685.1 Solanum piurae | reverse complement strand
AATACCATAAATCTAATGATATTACCTAATATTTAATTAGATGTCTCAATCTATCAAAATTTCGTATCCAAAATCAAGGACATAACCCGTAATCTCTACTGTGGAATAATATAAAGAACCTTAACCTAGTTATCACTTTCATTCTTCTGTAATGATTTGCTCCCAATTGGGCAATTATTACCCAATAATTGGCTATCAAAGCCTAGCCACCAAGTCAACACTACAATATTTACTCAATTTCCAAATCAACTTCACCGACTGATCAAGAAATTACTCGGGGAAACTATTGGAAGGGATGAAATGGTAGTTTCACAAAAATTTCTAAAAATGACATTCCGGGTCATTACACCTTCAATATCTTCGTATATTCAGTTCTTCATATTTTGAACTTCTTAATGAAATTTCTGATTTCGTCTTATAGAAAATATATAATATAACATAACATAAAAAATTCGATTGTGTTGCATGTATATAAACATGAAAAAGAGGTCTCTCGGTATATTATATATGATACTTACCTTTTTTTCTTAACATTATATTTGATACGTTGTATATATCTTTACTTGAAAAATGAACATGTTGGTTAAGTTCATGATATTTTTCCCCAAAATGCATCATATCTTCTTCTTCTTCTTTTTACACTACTAAAAAATGCTTAAAATCTTATGATAAAAATCGATGGATAAAACGAGGGATTTTATGGTTTTTCAATAAATAAATAAATTCGAAAACCGATGGACTTAAAGAAAATCGAAGAACATCCTTTGTTTATTTTTTTTTGTGTGAAATAAATACAAAAAAATAATTGAAGTATTTAATCAAAAGGCATATGTGATCGAGTACTAGAATCGTTCAATATCAACGTGGACCATTTTATTTCTCAAAAATAGCTTTTCAAATCTTTGTTTTTTGCTCTAAAATTAGTTGTTACACTCATATTGTAAAGCAAGTGTCCCTTTGAACATTTAATTCAACTCTGAAAATGATTTAAGAGATAAATGGTCCCATATACATTGGGATCTCAGGACTTTGTTTTTTTGGTTTTTCATATTCGGTGTTCAATGTGTATATTGGAGACTGATTAATTTAATTTTATATCGTGTAGTGTTCTATTCAGAAAAAAGCGTTTCCATCAAAGATTTTCTTACCCAACATATTAGTAGGTTAAATATTTTAGGGAAGTCATATGCTCTCATCTTTACTTCTTTCAATGTTGCTTACTTAAACTCGTAAACAAAATAAGATTATGTTAAATTAAAACAAGGAAGGTTAGCCCAATATCGTAATCACAAGATAAGTGGCTATTACAAAGCCAAACTCTGAAATTATCTTTGTTTATATTAACAACGGTGATGTCTAAGTTAATCTACACATTTATCTCAATCGTTTTTGATCTCTTAATAATTGGTAAATTATAATTTTGACTCTTATGATATATGACTCGACACATTTAATCTTCAATTAATTAATAAAATGTATTTTTTTTATTTCTATATGTAAATAATATGTTATATACTATTTCAAGAAGTGCATTGCTTTTAAATATAAAATATTAATGCACATTTAACGTAACACGTCAATAATTAAATAATTCTAAAAAATCATAAATATTTGTAAGTAAAAAAGATCAAAAGTAATGAACATCTCAAGTAATTAAAGATAAATATATCTAATTAATTAAACTTCACAACGATCAAAATTAAATTTTATCGATTATTTTTCATTTGTTCAATTTTTTTTTTGATATTTCAATTAATTTATATTTATACTATACAAATTTATTAAAATTAAATTAAATATTTTCATTATCATTCTAAAAGCTCAAATTTATTTTTTTAAATTTAAATAAAAGAATTTTATCCATTCCACGATAAAATGCAATGAGTGTTGCCTGTTGGGGTCCAAAAAAGGGCATGCATGGCCGACTAAAACCGACTTTCTAGTCAAATGTTTACTAATCACTTCGTCCGTTTTAATTTGTCTGTTTTTATTTATTTTTTTAAATATTTTTTAATAATTATTTAATTCTTTTTACATAATATATTTAAAATTAAAAAGATTAAAAAATAATTTAAGATCAAATATTTATTTTTTTTATGTCAAATCAAAATAAAACAAACAAATTAAATTTGCAGACAACTTCTGCATTCCAAACTTAGTGGAACCATTGTGTTTTTTTTTTCATTTTACACACAATATTATTCCATTTGTACTATTTACTAAATTTATCAAATCATGTTGGATAACTTTATCTGTTCTTATCCTAACTTAGCACTTCAGCATTCTAATGTTTGGATCAAGACATTGAATTATTGACATTGCTACTTCTAATGTTTGGAATTTTTTTGACTCAACATATATAAAGTTTAATATAAAAAGAGTTCAACACAAAATTAAATATATAAAGTTTAAATTATTCACGTATTTAATATCGAACAGTATTTGAACATGCACATATACAATATCAAATAATGTATTGTGGGGGTGATAAAATGAAGACTCCCACCACATCATAGATGAATGAAGTAATTTAGACAACTTGACTCGGATCGTTCAATTTTCTTACTAAACTAATTTTTGACGTTGAGTTATGTCTAACGTTAATTTGATATTCAATACTTTACTTATTATATACGTGTTGCTATGACTCGTTTTGTGGTACACATGTCTCGATACGGTCCGAAAGTTGTATTTTAACGTGTTTAGCATATAATTGTGGAGAAAATAATGAATTCTTGTATTATATAATGGAAACTCTTTTATTTTGAGTTCGTTCAATAGATTTGATCGAATTTTATTAAATCTTTAGGTTCTTCTACTAAATTTGTTTTATATACGATCATTAGGAAATTCTTTTTTCGTAAGTTTAATACTTTTAGATATAATTAAATTCCTTCTAAGTTTTATCAATCTAATGATTTTTTTTCTAGCAATCATTATAACTAATTTCCTCTTTGTGACAGTAATGATTTAAACTTTGCACATTTTCATTTTTTATTAGTTCCAAAAAAGGGTTTTAGAAAGTGATAATTACTCTGACTCATCTGAAATTGAACTAATCCCTTTGATTAAATTAAATTGCGGCTTATTTAAAAGCCATCGTGATCTTCCACTGCCTAAGTACTTTAAAAATAATAATATTCGGTGTCTGATATTTATATTAAAACTCGATAAATTTAAATGGTGTGTTAAAGGGTTCATTTGGGAGTCGCTACCCCCAACATAGTATTTTTTTCATTCTTACAATTTAAACTCGAAATCTCTATCACGAATAAAAGGATTTTAATTATCTCACCACAACCAACCCATATTGATAATTACTGTATTTGATAGTTTGAGTCAAATGATTGTTTGGATAAGTAGAATTATCAATTCTGGATTGTGTTTGACTAGCTTGGATTAAATGATTGTTTGCCTATAAACTTACTATTATTTTACTCTTTTTAAGGTTATATCACATGAACTTTTTGTATAATCTGATTAAATTTCAATTGCGTCAAAAAACTTTATATCATAGAGTAAACTTTTTCTTAACAAAGGCAATTATATATCCAACTGAGCTCAAATTCACTTCAATTTAATAAAAAATAAATAAAATACTTATCACTTCAATTTAATCAATTATGACATAAGATTTTTATGCTGGCTAATGGATAAAGTTTATGGTGGAGTACAATCATTTTAGTGTTCATAATTGGATGTCTAGTCTATGTTAATACTTTTGAAAACTTCAATCTATGTTAAATATTTTGTAAAATTAATTCAAAAAAAATATTGAATAAAGCTGAACCCGATATCTAATATTTTTATTTTAAAATATTAACTTTTTATATGTTTATTTCCGTTCTTATCGAGCTTTAACAAGAAGTTGAAAATTATGGTTGATGTAGAATCATTATAGTTTTCATAAATATCTAGCAAATACTATTGATGAATCAAACTCTTATCTATAGGCTACTATGCTACTTGATCAATATTTTAAAAATACAATTTCACTCGTAAGTCGAATCTTTTAAATTATTAATTCTTCAAAAAAATTAATTTGTGCAAATTTTCTTTAAAAAATAATCTATTTTTAAAGGATTCGATATAAGTTTTTTTTTGGAGGATCATATAACATGATTTATAGGTTATAGAACCCATTGTAAATTCTTAAATTAGAGAATATACTTCCATCGACCACTTATAAACAAATTAATCTACAATCACTTTTTAAAATTTGGGAAGATGGCAAAAAATATTCTTTTAAATTATTGAAACAGATTAACTATGTAATCGGTATGTTTATTAACATAAAAATATCTTGATAGTTAGCCAAGTAAATTATACATGTTCTTGAACTATTAGAAATAAGACAATTATACCATTTATTTGCCTTTTGACATAAAAAAATACTCTTATCATTAGCTAAATGGAATAAATATGCACCTCACGACTAGTGATTTCTACTAGGGATGGCAATGCCCCCATAAACCCGCAATGACTTTCCCCCGCTCCGCTCTGCCTCGCATAACACAATTTTGTATTTTTTCCCGCCCCGCCCCGCATATACCCACCCTGCAAAACTTCAACATAACAGTATATGTGCTTGATTTTGACTACGGGAGATAGCCACAGTGAGATGAGAATTGACTCGGTAGTTTTTGGCTTAATTGCCCAATTTAATTTAATTTCAAAAGAAAAAAAAAACTAAGCCGCACCCGCCCCGCTCCCGCAAAAATACTAACCCGCACTGCCCCGCAAGCACTATAATCCGCCCTGCTTTGCAATCGCTCCGCCTCATTGTCATCCCTATTCATAACATAATATCTCTTGATGAGTTAGAAATTCACAATGAAAAAATATATGATCTTAATAAGATAAGTGAAATCAAAAGTTTAAATTTGTTAAACTTAATATTTTGCCAATAAAGTAAGCGAGGTCAAAAGTTCAAGATCAATCACCTCCTAAGGGCAAAAAATCACCCAACAACAAAATGCGCTTATGAGCTATCATGAGCCCAAATAGTATCTAATTCCAAGAGGTGAAAATTTCATATAGGACATATATTAGACTAATATTTTCAAGTTATAGCAATAGAATTAAACTTTCAAGTTGTAACAATAAAATATTTCAGGTTGTAACAATTTTATTTTTTTAAATAATTGTAAAAATTTGTTTTGAAAAAAAATAAAAAGATAAAAAATAAAATAATCCGTTTCTGAAAAAAAAGGTAAATCATTTGTGTATTCAGTGTTTTTCAAATGTATACTAAAAAAATAGGTAATGTTTGTATACGATTGATATTGACTGGAAAAATTAAGTCAAATCTTAGTATGAAATTGGTATACATTTGGTTTCCAACTGACGTCCCAATGGTAAAATTGAAAAAAAAACATGTAATTGAGATTTCAACTGAAATAGCCAACGTAAAACTAGTTAATATTGTATCCAATTTGTATAAATTTAGTATTGAATTGATATCCCATTGGAAAATTGAAAAATCAACATGTGGTTGAGATTTCAATCAAATTAGGCAACCTAAACAAGTTAATGTTGTATTCAATTAGTATCCAACAGATATCCCACTTGAAAATGAAAAAAATAAAATGTAACTGATATTTCAATCAAATTAGACAATCTAAAACAAGTTAATGTTTTATCCAATTTATATACACTTGGTATCCAACTTGAAATTTTAGAACAACGACAAAAAATAAAAATATATAAAATTAGTATCCAACGGGTATAAATTCGGAAAGAATAAATATGGTTGTAAAACAATGCATATTATAGCAAAAAGAAATATACATCACCCAAAAATCAAAACATGTAATTAAAAGTCTAAACTGCAATAATTAATACAAGTTCTATATTTTCCTCTCTCTTCAATTTATATTCCGTATTCAAGTGTGATTTTTTTTTATCATATTTAAGCTAAAACTTAAGAAATCCTTATTAAAGATTTTATGATCTCATATTATCTATATATATCAAAAAATTTCAGAATTAAATATACTTATTTCACCAACAAAATAGTATTTTAGATATAGAAAAACACACCAAAAACAAGTTCAAAACTTAAGTAAAACGGGTTTTTTTCTCAAGAAATCAAGTTTTAGATTAATTAAAATAAAAAATGAAATCAAATTTTCAAAATATAGGATTCTTAATTCTAAAAAAATCATATTAAAAAAAAAACAATATCAAAATTTAAAATAAAAAAAACATCAAGAAAAGCAAAAAAAAATAGATTAAAGAGAGAAAATTACATGTTAAAATATACGGTGATAAATTTATTTTTAAAAAGAAAATTAAAGGCCCCAATAGTCATTAATAAATAAAAGTTATTTGAATAAGTTAAAAAATCCCTTAAAAGGTGTAATAGATAATTACATGATTCTCTCTCATTAATATTATTTTTCTCACCTATTAATTATATAAAAGAAACGGCAATCAATATAATTAAATAATTAATAATATAAAAATATAAAAATATAAAAATATAAAAAAATTAATCATTTAATAAAGTAAATTTTAATTGATTTTTAAATAAAGTTAAATTTAATTGATATGTTATAACCCGTAATTAAACTGTTATAAGTAAGAATTTTTTAAAAGTAGGTTTAAAACTCGTAATATTGTCTCTTAAATGTGTATATGGTGTGATTTTTCAGAAGCCCAAGGATCAATGATAATGGGATCTCTTTGAGGCCTATCCTAAATGGATCCTTCTTTGTCTTGATACACATTTGTCAAAGCCTAGATCAAAGAACACACATCCAAATTTTTAATTACAATAAGCATAATATCGTAAATTACAAAACTATAGACATACGTTTGTAAATTACAAGAGACGTTATTGCGCCGAGACAAAATCTAGAAGAAGGTCTCTAAAATTTTCTGACCCTGTTTTTGTGACTACATTGAATTTTATTTTTATTTTTTTATATAAACTAATATTTTTAGCGAAAAATAAAATCATAAAATAAATTTGGAGAAAAGCCCTAAAAACATGTTGTAAAAAAAAAATATTCTTAGACGTAAAACTAAAAATAAATTTATAAAAGGTTAAAAACCATTCCTATCCCTAATATTTTTTTGTTGTTCCAATATTACCCTCCATTACAAAAGCCCTACACTACACAAACTTGTTTTCTCTTCTTTCTCCTCCGGCGTTTCTTCACTTCTCCCTGCATATCTTTTCTGCGTTTTTTCTCTGCGATTCTCGGTAAGTTTTTCTCTCTCTACGTTTTTTTCTATGCGATTTTAGTTACGTTTTTCAGCTTCTCTGCGTTTTTCCTCTGTTTTTTGTACTTGATTTTGTTTCTGCTGTAAATCTCCCAAAAAAACGAGTGTATTTCAATGTTAGTGATTATTGAATCGTTCAGTATGTTGTTGTTATTGAGTGAATTGTTAAGCTGAAGAGAAAAAACGAGTAAAACTATAAAGAAAACGTTTTACTCGCGAATTGAATCATGCAACAAATTAGGAGTCGTTTAGTAGCTGGTTTGGAGATGAGTTATGCAAGTATTAAATCCTTCTTAAGTAGTACTACCACGTTTTGTAGCTGGTTAGCTGGTAAGTTTATTCAGGTATAAAATTAATAGGATGTTTGATATGCATAATTAATACATGTATAAGTTATGAGTGAATCTATGGATTATTTTGTGCATGTATGATGAAATAACTAAATCCTGCATAACTAATAATACATAAATTCCCGGCATAATTCTAACCAGCTACCAAATGATCCTGAGTGATATATGGATCACTATTCACACATACAACTCAAACTTGATTGCATATGTAGATGTAATTAGGACAATGCTAAGCGTCCTAAAGGATAAAAGTGAAAATAAAATATCAATGGAAAACTTTCTCCTCTTGCCTTAGAAAGCACATGCTACAATATAATATTTGGTACAATGAGATATAAGAAGCTTTGGAGAACCTTTGACTTTGGGAGTATGGAGTTTTTCTTTGTGTAAATTTAGGAATTAAAAGCCATGAGTTCAATAAACATCATTTCCTTGCATAACAATTTATATTTTGTTGATAGTAACTTATAATTATTTTGTATTTGAATAAATTTAGACTTAAAATTTTTGTAGTAATCAATTCTCTTATAGTGTCAACAATTTTTTTTTAACTTCTATCTGAATTCGTGATTGCTTATTTATAAAATCAGCTCCAACACTTGAATTGTGCTTTTCAACAATTGATGCTTAAAAGTTACTTGAATACAGCTAATTCAAACGGGTTGATTGTTGGTTTTTGATTTGAAGTTACTGTCATAATAGAGCCCTCTGTGGAGAAGTCTTGGATCCGCAGCTAAATGGATGAATCCAAAGAAGAAACAAAGTCTTTCAAAGAATTAGGAGTTTGTGATCAATTGATTGAGGCTTGTGATAATTTGGGTTGGAAAAACCCTTCTAAGATACAAGCTGAAGCTATGCCTCATGCCTTTGAAGGTTTTTCAATATTCCCTTCTTTATGTTTATTCATCTTTTTGTTGCCGCATGTTCTAGTGGATTTAGCTTTCTGCTAATAATTCAAATAGGTTTAAATTTCTAAGCTGATTATCCTAGTGGGTTTCATGTCTGATTTTGGGTTGTGGGGTTGCAAAACTTCCACTATTCTATTTAGTTTTGCCCTTGGTTGCAAAATAAAATAAGACTAGCTTTATGAATAATAGAGAAGCAACATTTCATTGTCGAACAAATTTGTGGAGGGAGGTAATTAAGTGCTGGGACAGCTGGGTTTAGTGGTGAATTTTTCAGTCTTCCAGGGGTTTGGGGGTGCTCTGATTTAATTTCCTATGTCTAGGGGAAAATAATTAGTTAATGGATATAATGGTGGTGTAGGTAGGGTGAACTTAAATCCAGATAAAAACAGCTTTATGTTATTGCCTAAAGAGGTGGTATTTGAAGTGATTCAATTTAAGGGAATTGAAGATCTTGGAACGATATATTCTTTTACGAAGAAAAATTGGAATAGCAAGGGGAAGGGTCTCGTGGATTTTCCTGTAAAATACTTTTATGAATGCTAGCCTTTCAGAAACCATGTCTTTGAAATGCAAATTTACAACCAAGTTATGGAATATAATGTTGCATTTGAGGAAAATTTAATGGACCGTGCAAAACTCCGTCAGTCAAGTGATGTGGGTTGTACTAATAACTTGCAACAGGAGAGTGATTGAGCTGTGATTCCACGTAGCCTGAATCCTGTAGTGATTTTTTTTCTTTTATTTTTTTTGGGGGGTGGGGGAATCCTTTTGCTGTGTAGAGTACATTATTCATAGAGATCCTTTTTGTTTTAATTAACCTTTTGTATATCAACCTCTATTTGGTGAAATCTAATTTTTGTTATAAACAATTTGATTGGTTTCTGTTCCAGGCAAAGACATAATTGGTCTGGCACAAACGGGGTCTGGAAAGACTGGAGCTTTTGCAATTCCTATACTGCAATCGTTATTAGATTCCCCGCATGCCTTTTTTGCCTGCGTTCTCTCTCCAACAAGGTCTCTTATTCTTCCTATTACTTGTTTTATTTTGTAGAAGCTCTTTAATGATTTAAATTCCAACTTTTTTCTTTGCATATTCCAGAGAGCTCGCCATTCAGATTGCTGAACAGTTTGAAGCTTTAGGATCCGGTATTGGAGTAAAATGTGCAGTGGTAAGCTTGACTAAGTCATATGCACATACATGAACAATTCATTTCCCCTTTAAATGTAATCCATAGGCTGATAACCTCTTTCTAGCTATAATGGGATTTGTAGTGGCATGTCTGTAGGAAAGGATAAAGTGTGTCACAATTGAAACAGTGTGGTATATGATGGTTGCCATTGGCATTCAGCTAGACATATTTTTGATTGAATGATCGCTGGTAATTGTTTTGCAGCTGGTTGGAGGGATAGATCAAGTACAACAGAGCATTGCCCTCGGGAAACGGCCTCACATTATTGTAAGTACTGATATATCTACTACCACATTTTTATGTCTCTTGTTAAGGTGAAGCAAGTAGTAATGGAGTTACAGATAGTAAAACCTCTTTGCCAAAATATAAACTAAAAGGCAAATACAATGAGGCAGAGTTGGTGGTGTAATATTCATATGACAGTAGATGTTTAAGGAACGAGCACCACCTTCTTTATTTTACCTCTGATGCTGTTTAGTATCTCTTTCTCAGCCTTGACTAAGTGTATCAGGTCGTCGTAGCCTCATGCTAGTATTTGGAGCATGCAGTTGGCTTCATAAGTTTCTGATGTCTTCTTTCAACAGATTAGAGGGTCATGTGGATTTCCCTAGACACATTAAAAAAATCCGGGCTAGATATAAATAGCTATTTAGTTACCTTACCCCATTTTGTTTGAAAATGCATTCTCAGTTTTTTGTTAAATTTGTTGCCAGTGTCTTGTGAGAAGAGCTCCTAGTCCTGCTATCAGGGTCTTAACTGGATTAGTTACCTTTACTTCTTAGATCATCTGATAAGAAATGTGCTTATGTTTTAACTTTTGCAAAATGCTTTGGCTTATAAATAAGTCCTTTATGAATTATTGGTAGCCATATCTCCTTTGTCAGAGGTACCTGATTGTTGTAAAAGGTAGATGATGTATCCTTTTAGGAATCTAATGAAACAAAGTTGGTGTGCTATTGGCCTGCCTTGAAACATTGGTAAGCCATTTTCATTCAGCACTATGCCACCATCCTATGATTGTAAGATCAGTAACCTTTATTTCCTTATGAGAGGCTGCAAATGAAATATGCGAAAGATCATGTTATAGAAGTCTGGAGTGGAAATAATATGATATCAAGTTGTCGACTATTTGTTTTTTATTAGGTAAGGTAAGTAGGATATCAACTATTAAGTGAGTGGAAGTAATATAAATATCAACTATTAAGTGTGCTGAGACAGACAACCACCCAAGAAGATTTTCTACCCCACCTTGCCTATGAGGTCTATCAGGAACGGATGTGGTGATAAACCCCGACATCTTTGTTTAGAATCGGACGTCCAGCGCGGTGTTGGGTGTACTGTAATACTACATAGGAATCCGCTTAGACCAAGACGTCAACTCTTATCCATCTAGGGCAGCAATCCTTCCCTAAAATTGTGATTTTTTTTATTTGACTACTCCTAAAAGCAAATCACTCAATTTGGACTAGATACAACTCCAGACCCACTGTAAGGCGTTCTAACAGTTTCTCCTATCTCCTATGAGAAGGCATTTGGTGTAAACTCAACCTTTTCTTTTCAATCATGGAGGTGGCTTTGTCTTTGCCTCTCTAACTTCTGCCTTGTTTGCAAGTAGGATAGTTTCTCTGATGGACTATTTGGAGGTAAAGAAATCAGAGATGTTTTTAAACAATAAAGAGAATATTAACAAGTTGAAGTACAACACCCTTCTTTATTTTTTTTTGAAACGGGTAACTTGTATTCCTCAGCATTAAGGGCTATGCTGGCCACCTCCAAAAAGTTTTAACAGAGGAGAAAAAAAGAAGAAAAAGAAACAGAAATACTTACAAAGAACCTACGAAATTGTATTGGTAGTTTACTAGCTCTTTGATTCAAGTTAAATGATGTAGATGATATTGATAGTTGACTAGATTTCCTCAATCAGTCCACATGTTTGTGCAACCAGAGGCTATGTTTTTGTAAGGTTCCTGATGTGTCGTTCTGCATCATCTTGATGCAATTTACCAATACAATTCTTACTTGCCTATCAAAGAGAACTCTTAAGTGTACTCAGTCAATTCAGTCGCTGGCGCCTAACTTCAAATAATCAGACATATGTAATGTTCCCTGGTCAGCAAAACTAGTTTAGCGTGCCATGCAGATGATTTTTCACACCAATTTTTCTAAACCTATTGTAGGTTGTTACAGATGTTATCTTAAGCCATAAGCTTAATCTTTGATATTCTTAAATTTGAGTGCTCATTTGCGTGATGTATGATGTAGGTTGCAACACCTGGTCGCCTCTTGGATCATCTTTCCAATACCAAAGGGTTTTCTCTCCGTACTATAAAGTACTTGGTAAGTTCGTCCATAGAGTCTTATGGTCACAAATGCTCCAGAGATGTCCTCTTTTATCTGTTTATGCATTTTTTTTTCTTTCAGATGAAAATCTTAGAGTGCAGATGTTGATTCATTGATTTGATTGAAGGATATGTTATTATATCACTATTGCACATTAAAAAGTGATATTTGCTGTTTTTCAGTGTATACAGTATATCTCTTGTCTGAGGCAAAGTTACTTGTCATTTTTTCCTGCCTCCATTGGCTACTTGAGTTGGTCTTTACTTTCTAACCATCCAACATTTTGAGCTGCAGAAAGCCTTAGGCTACATTAGAAAGATATGTTCCTTTGAATCTTGCTCGTCATCGTGTTAGTTGCTAGTTAAATGCATTCCCCTCTCTACAGCACTGAACCATTGATGTAATATGTCCAAAGAAGCACAATGGCTTCATCGCCTTAGGTGGCTACAATTGGACCAAGCAAGACATTGATTAATTGAAGCAATATGTATCTAAAAATTAAATGCATTTCATTATATGCTATTCAAATGATAAGCAAGAATGAGTTGATTTAGCATGACATGGATTCTTAACAAATCTGATGTTCCTTCTATGTATCCTGGTTTATATACTTCTTTTAACATAGGTTTTTGAAATTGTAAATAGTGTTTCACAATCACAACAGATTATTTTAGTTAGTTAAGAGCATGCATGCGGAGTCTGAGTCATGAATTTGAACATGGCTACATGCAACAGGTATTAGATGAGGCTGACAGGTTGCTAAACGAGGATTTTGAGAAGGCCCTCGATCAGATTTTGAATGCTATTCCTCGTGAACGAAGGACTTATCTCTTTTCTGCTACAATGACCAAAAAGGTCAGTTTTTCAAGTGGTTTATAGGAAACCATTGTTAATTATAAATGTTCTATTCTCTGCTTGTGGGTAATTTCTCTTTCTAGATTCTCTTTAAAGGAAAATCCCCTCTTCTAAGGTTGGATGGATAACTTTTCCTCAGTATTTGGGGAGGAAAAGTGCTTTCGTGAAGTGTTGGCTTTTATTAATTTCCAAATATCTTGCTCATTTTGATATTTATATATGAGAAGATACCAGAAAATGGAGGAGCTTTATACTTGCATTTCAGCTTTTTTCTTGTACTGGCATGCAGTGATCAGTTATCATTGTTATGGAAGTAGATGCACTTACACTTGATATCATAGTACCAAAATGATTATTACATGAAATTGTTTGAGTCTTCGAGAGGAGAAGGTGGGGATGTTATGAATGGCACGTTAATTTGCTTCTGTTCTGCTTGGCTCTTTAAGGAACCAAATTTCATGCTTAAACTTTCCATGGACTGTACTTTTTTCTTGGGAAGTCCGAATCTAAATAGATATGTACTTGAACTACAGGTGCGGAAACTTCAGAGGGCTTGTTTGAGAAATCCTGTTAAGGTACAACAATGTCAATTGTCACCAGAGGATTTGTAGGTGCTCAAGAGTATTTTCCATAACTTTGTTTATAATTTGTTTCAGATTGAAGCTGCATCTAAATATTCCACAGTCGATACACTGAAGCAGCAGTATCGTTTTCTTCCTGCTAAGTATAAGGTTAGTTTTTCAGTGACAAGATTCTATTTTAGGTTTGTTGGAAAAAAGTAACACAAGTGGCTAGGCAATTGGCTTAATAATGATGTTCCATGTATGTTACATTTTGTTTTATGACAATCAATGAGTTCAATATTTTCTTCTTAAGCAGCGAAGTTGTCCAGACATTTAGTGTATTTTTACAACAGAACATTATATGTGGTGCTGTGTTCTCCCAATAATGATCATTATATGGCTGAAGGATGTATATTGGCATTTTGACACCACTAGAATAAGAAACAATCACGTGGATAAAAGAGGGGAGACGTGGTCATAATGATTGTGTTATTTTGTGTTACAAAGTAATAACTAGCATGAAGAGTGCAGCATCTTCTTGATGCATCTTCAGTGAACCTTTTTTACTAGATCAAAAAACTAAGTAGCACAGTGAGTCACTCTTTACAAGGTTCATATTTTTAGCTTTCCCAGAAGTATTAATCATGAAAGTATTTTAAGTAGTTGCAACTCTTGATTATTGAAGTGAGCATAATCCAACCGACTTAAGAGGTCAGGCCACATAGAGGGCTTGCCACAGTTAAGGCATATGCAGTTAAACACCTGTTTAGGCACATGGGTCTCTTTATATGTTACTAATCAAGCAAGTTACTAGATTTGTAGTCTCAGCTATGGGCTTTCTTATACTTCTAGCCCTAATCAATTGTTTTTGCATTATTAGTCGAACTATTACTCCAGGAATTTAGCAGTATACTAGTGCCTCCATTACACCTTCCCACGAACAAGAGGGTAGAGCAGATATGTCAAAGAAATGTATATCCCCCCGTCCCCCCAAATGTGCCATCTTTGGTTGAGCTCTCCCTCTTCCCCTGGTGAGAAGACCTTCTTTTGAGATCTTATGTAGGTTTACGATATTGGAACTAAGAAGAAAATTAAATGAAGAGATTTTTCACCCCTTGTTTAGGGTTGAATTAAATGAAAACAATTGGGGTTTCTGCATGTGATAGAGGTTGGACAAAGGGGAAAAGAGCGGCACAAAGCTGGCAGGGAAAGAGTTTTGATATAGGACAGATGGCACTGTAGGCTTGAGTGCAACAGGTTGGAAGCAGAAGCAAAGGGGAGAGATGTAACATTAGGAGTTATGCTACAGTGGTGGAGTGCAAGGTGTTAGATTAGGCACGGAAGAAAACAGAAGATTGATGGGCATTGACAAAGGGGGTGTGGAAGTTGACAGAACATGGAAAGCTCTAGGAGGAAAGGGGTGGGGGGACATGGGGGAAATTAAGGCAGCAGGGAATTCAAAACCTGTTCGGTGGCAGTAGAATGCGAAAGGTTACTCTCCCAACAAGATGTAAACCAGTATTTTAAAGGTCCTTAATAGGAAATCTTTTTGATTCGGCATTAAAAATTATCAGAAGGATAATATAGCTAATGCCTGGTAATCGTGTGGGACTGTATGCTAGAGACAGTATACAAGGAATAAACCTAAAAGGCCCTCTACCTGATGGGCTAAAGATGTAATTGCTTTGGTTTACTGAATTATGATTTATGGTCCCATTTCAATTATCACAATAATGACTTCTGGTCTGACTTTATTATTTGTCCATGGTTCACAGGACTGCTATCTTATCTATATTCTGACTGAGATGTCTGGCAGTACATCTATGGTTTTCACTCGTACATGTGATGCAACTCGTCTTCTGGCTTTGATGCTTCGCAACCTTGGCTTGAGAGCCATACCAATTAGTGGTCAGATGACTCAGGTATACTCTCAAACTTAAAGGCATATTTTAACAGGTTCACAATTTCCTCTTTGCTGGTTCTATTTCATCCCCACCCACACACCCAACAAAATAATAATGATTACTTGGTCAGGATAAAAGGCTTGGAGCTCTAAACAAATTTAAGGCCGGAGAGTGCAATATCCTTATATGCACTGATGTGGCCAGTCGAGGACTTGATATCCCGTCTGTTGATATGGTTATCAACTATGATATTCCAACAAACTCAAAGGTGGATCTTGCTATCTTCCTGCTTGTAAAGTTATGCTGTTTTCATTGGGGTGGTCCTGGATTTATCTATACTTGACTTGATACTCATCATTTCAATCTGAATATCTTATTTTATTTTCTGGTGCGATTTAAGCTTATCACTATATGCATGGCTTGCAGGATTATATACATAGAGTGGGAAGAACTGCACGAGCAGGACGTTCTGGGGTTGCCATATCATTAGTAAATCAGTATGAGTTGGAGTGGTATATACAGATAGAAAAGCTTATTGGTATGAAATACAGAAATATTTCTGAGACTCTAGTACCCCCTCCTCCTTGTGTTCTTTCTAGTCTCCCTGCTGCTACGTATTGTTTTCCAAACTAAAATTTGATAATCTCCAGGGAAGAAACTACCTGAGTATCCTGCAGAGGAAGAGGAGGTTTTGCTACTCTTGGAGCGTGTAACAGAAGCCAAAAGGATCTCACTGATGGTATTTCTCTCTTCGGTGTTTTCTTTTCTAGGGGATGGGGGCAAGAGGGGGTTACTTCAGTCGGCGGCAAGCACCTAGGTGGTTAACTTGTGCATGCATGGGTTAAAGCTCTTACTTCAGCCAATTAAATAAAGTGAAATGAGCCCTATTACTATTATTAGTTTCCCTTTTATAACGAGACAGTTTGGATCGGCTTATTTTAGGTGTTTTTAAACTAAAATAGTTTTTAAGCATTGTTTTCGTGTTTGGATATAATAAAAAAGTTCTTTTAAGCAACTTGTTTTTAAGCCAAAAATCAAAAGTTAGAAATCCTAACTTATGGCTTTTGACTTGTATATAAGCCCATAAGCTATAAGCCCATCCAAACAGGCTCTTAAAATACTAGTTGAATTCTCCTTATTCACCTTTTTCATTACGCTGAGGTGTTAATGTCACAAGGTAGAGCTAGTAGCGCGAAACATATTTTGCTTTGAGTGTGTATTGGAGGTAGAGTTATTATTCACAACATGCATCTCTTATGTGTTTTTCTCAGCCAGAGAATGTTGTTTGAGGTTACATACATGTAAACGACTTTCTCCACGAGTATCTTATAGCTGCTCATATTCATGATGCTTGCATGCTGATACACTATATTGCTAGACTCCAAAAATATTGCCACACCTGAGTCGGATCCTCAAAAAATGCACTACTTTTGAACAGGATCCAACCCCCTCTCCCCGTCCCTTGTGTTATTAGATACTAATTAACATATGCGACCCATGTTGATGCAGAAAATCAAAGAAACTGGTGGGAAAAGGAAACACAGAGGTGGTGGAGATGATGATGACAATGAGGAGGTTCATAAATACTTGGGAGTTAAGAAGGGGAAGCAATCAAAAAAGCCAAAGAGAAAATGAGGGAATTAATGTGCAACTAATTTAGCAAATTGTTTAGTCCAATTTTGACTTGGTTATTTATTTTATTATTGTTACTCATATGGGGGACTGTAATTTGACATTTCTACGATCCTACTTAACATACTGTAAAAGAGATTTTTGTATCTTGTAATATTATATGTCATGTCATTCTTATAAAGAGTTGTCATCGAGCTTAACATTGAAAATGTCGAAATCAACGAAATGAATATATAAATATGATGTAGAATGAAGTGAAGGGTTATGCTACTCCATTTCCTTATGAACCTGCTTGTTTATATAGTGTAATTTTTGTGCTGAACAATGATAGCTCTGCCACTATTTCATGTGCGATGTCTTGTTGGAAAATTATGAGCATGCCATGTGGCAAATTGAAATCGCGAGATAAATGACTTTCTTGTTAACGAAATAAAAGATGATTTTGCATGAAAGGATCAAAAACATGCATTTTAATCTATATTGAAGATTAAACATGTTGAAGTTATATCTCAGAGACCAAAATTAAAATTCATCAATAATCGAGAAATATCAATGTCGCGTTCTCTATCTTACCGTAGAGTGTTCTCAAGGAGAAGAATAAAAAGTGTAACAGGTACTCTCTCTCCACTTTTAATTGTCATGTTTCGTTTTTCGAAAGTCAATTTGACTAATTTTCAAAGTTAAATTAGATTACATTAATTCATTATTTTAAACAAAAAAAAATATAGATATTTAAAAATTATACGAAAAATACTATAAACTCCAATTTTTTGCATATCGATATGATGAAAAACTATAATCGTTTTACTCTAAAAAGGAATTTATGACGATTAAAAATGAACAGTAATATTGATGAGAGAAAGAAGATCTATCCATTGCCCACTTGTCAAAATAAGAAACTCCACAAGTTGGATAAAAACTTGTTAAAATTTCACACATTCAAAATTCAAAACCAAAAAAAATCCTTCAATTCCTCAAAGCCCATAAATCATTAAATAAAAGAAAGAAAGATAAGTTTGTAACCAAATCATGGAGGTGTATACTATGGTAAGCATTGCCCTCCTTTCTGCATTTATCATTTTAGTTATTTTCATTACTTTCTGTCAAAACAACAAAAATAATAGCGCGCCTCAGGACATCGAGGCGCGCGTAAAAAGTAGAGTTTCAACCCGTCACACATATGATGCAGCCGATGGAGATGATGGAGGAGGGACTACACACGGGAACAACGACAATGGTGGTTCTACCGTTGTAGCTAGTGTCATCGCTACAACGGCGCTAACCACCATAGCTATTGATGGAGGAGGCAGTTATCAAGGTAATGCAAGTGGCTAAACATCATATATATATATTGATACAACAATTATCAAGGTAATGTAGGTGGTGGTGGTGGACATGATCGGCGGAGGGCGGAGGCGATGGGTGGTTGAATAGGTCAAATTTTGTAATTTAACGTACATTTTTTTTAGCTTTTCATGTGGCTAGTATACCTTGACTTGTTCTACTCATATTTTTATGAAATAGATTGTGGTGGAGATTTTAAAGTTATCATATCCTCGTATATTTTAAAATGGAAAAAAGGATAAATATACTGCTTCAACTATCCTCCGTCATACTTCTGGGATATTGGTGCCCTTGCTGTTCAAAAAGCTAGAGCTTATATGTCGTTCACTCTAATGGAAGAGGACACGTGGCGCAATCTTATCCGTTGATCCGATATTTAATAAATGTCGAATCGGTGGATAAGATTATGAATTACGTGTATGTCCGTTAGTATAAAGGGTATATATGATCTAGTTTTTGGACGGCAGGGGCACCAATGTCTCAAAAGTAGGGCGGAGGGTATCTGCATACCATTTACGATAATTCGAGGGTATATTTGTCATTTTTTCCTTTTAAATATGTTGTAATATTTTTGTAACTATATAAATTTGATAGAAATGGTATGTTCTAGCCATTTTTTGGGCCTATGATTGAAAAATATTGAAATTTATATAGTAATTTGTTTTTTTATGCGATGGAAAAAACAGAACAAAATAACACTTGGCTAAAAGACGTAAAACTTCAACACATTGTGTTGGAATTTGAATATTTTTACAAATTAAACTTCAATATGTTGGAGTGTAAAAAAAATTACTATGGCATGTGAGGTGTGTAACAAAATGAGTGTAGCGTGGAGCGAGTTTAAGCTTATGAGGGTTGAGATAAATAAACTACGTAGCGATACGTAGTATGAGTTGAAACAATTTAATAAAAGTTAAAACGGTCGTGGTTAAACAAACTCTCCTATGATATACCATCACTAGAAATTTCAACTATATGAACTCTTTTGTTTCTCTATTTCTCTCTCTATTCCATCAATGTCAAAATTGTTTGGGAGCATTAAATATAATAGCCAATAATAATGCTTTTCGGTTGATTTAGTTCAATTTTTTTATATTATTGATATAGTTTATTGATTATCGATTTGTAAGCACATTAAATCGATAATCAAATCAATAACAATATTTGTTAATGATAATGTGGACTAAGGTCCTTTTTTTTTTTTAGTTGAGGTTGTATTAAAAAATTTAGTGTCACTAAATGGTTGGTACATAACAAAAAACTAATAATCAAACTGATAGATCAATATATATAAAAAAATAAATACAAAATCATTTATTCTTTTTGGCTACAAATTGACACAAAACTAAGATGTGCAAAATAATAAAAATTACATGAAAATTTGGGATAAAACTCCATCTACTATGCTCTCTAAGGATAGTTTACCTTGTCAACTCTCCTCATCAAGTCATTACCAAATTATTCTTGCAAAAATTAACCAACATTATAAAAATTACAAAAAATAAAAATAAGTTGACGATCACCTGAACCAAGTAGTTTTGGTTTAGACCATGCATACGTATTAAGAAAACATACTAAGTACAAATTAGAATTTCAAATCCAAACCCTGTAAAGTTCAAAATCCTGAATCCATCTCTGACTCAGGAAGTAGTACTAACAGCAGCCTGACCCTGTCTTGCTTTAAGTACAAGTTCCTCTGTAGTTGATCCAATAATTTCATTAGCCCTCTCAAGTCCAATACAAAAATACCTTCCAATTTCATCCTTAGACACAATCCCTAGTTTCTCTAGCTTTTGCACTGCATCATCTACATCAAAATTACAACTTATAGCAAATCTCTCCTTGATCAACTCCTCACATCGCGTATCGAGATCTAACAACGTTGCTTTTCCTTGTTCCATTAGTATAAAATACGAAATTATAACTTCTTTAACTTCTTGTTGTATCACATCGTCACATAGATGAAGTAACGTTCCCCTTCCACTATCTAGTTGTTTATCGTACATCGATTGGGTAATCAAATTTTGATATTGTGCCATATTTTGTTGAAATGTGAAGTATATCTTGGCACAATAACCTATTACTGTCGATAGAATAGCAAAGAGGACCCACGCGTCAGCTTGAGGCATGTCAAGAGATGTTACAACCGCGAATAGACCTACTACCGCGGATGCAATAAATTGTACCCAATCCATAGGTGTTAAACTAGGGTTTTTTTTCTCAGGCAACACAATTTCTAAATCAGCCATCGGTATATTTTTCAAGTGTTTGACATAAATACCCCTATCGGGTTTTTCGTCCTCCTCACTAGCTCGTCTATAGATGACGATGATCCTCTCGAACGTTGGCTCTTGAATCGTGATCTTGCTAAGTACATTGGGCAATGTTAGCTCCATGTTTTGTATTCGAATTCTTTCCACGTAAAAATCTTGTTCCTCCTCTGATGGTATTCGTTTCTTTCGTGGTTTTTTATTACGTTTATATATCTTTTTACCAAAAAATTTATCCCCTCCCGTCTTTTTCATCAACCATTTCCAAGTACGTGCAATGATCATATCGATTTTTTCCATGATGAACCAATCCGTTGTTCTATCTATGCCTATCCCACGACGAAAAATCACATACTTGTCAGCGAATTCAGGGAGTTTTTCATCGCGAGGGTGGCAAGCGAAGTATTTAGACAAAAGTTTAGTGTCGAGTTTTGATTCATCAACGGTTATTGGAAGGTTCAATAAGTACTGACCTGAATTCGCGATCTCTAATTCTTCATCACTAGCAATTTTGAAATTACTCTTGTCCATGACTTGGAATAAGTATGTTAAGAAATTTTGTTCTAGCTCATCTATGTCATCATCGTTTAATTTTTGTTGCTCTAGACTTTGGGCCCCGTGGACGGGGTCAAATAAGGCGTATAATCCCATTAGGTCTTCGAATTGAATGTTGTACCATGCGCGAATAGTGTATTGAACTCTCTTGCATAGCTTGAGAAATTCATCGCGATCAGAATCATTCTCAATTAAATTTGCTAGTGTCATGATCAACCTTGATTTGAGTACGGGAATAACCGATTCGCGTTCTAATCGTATCACCTCTTTCTTCTTCTCTTTTTTCTTCGTAGTGTCCATTGTGTTCGATTAATTTAAATTCGTGTTAGAAATGAAACAGAATGTTACATGTTCTAACTTTATATAAACATAAACTTTTTTAACTGTTAGGAGAAAAATAAGGTAACAATTGTAAAAATTGTAGGAATTAATGAATGGATGAAAGGTACTAAGTAACTGTATTTTGGTACTTTTGTACTGTTGCCATTGATTTTTTGCTTGTGGGATATGTTTCTTTTGAAGTATTTGTGACGTGTGTTGTTTTCTCTAAAATATTTGACTTAGTAAAAGCGCAAGAATTTCTAATCTACTTACATGTGTTTTTAAATTTTATACACTGATGATATAAATTTTTATTTTATTTTTAGTATCGACTATCGAGTTATGTTTAGAATAATTACATAAGTTGATAAATGTATTAACTAACCTGCTATTAAAGGTTAAAATCAACTTAAATATGACTATCCAACCTATTTTTTTCCAACAAGTCTCCACAACTCATCAACTACTTCTTCATATAAAGGCTAAAAAATAATGAACAATAATATATCTGGTGTATTTTCACAAGAGTAATTTGGTGAGACCCGAGGGTGATGTGTACCTCTTATTCTTGTCTTGTGAAGATTAAGAGGTTGTTTCAGAAAAATCATCGATTCAATAAAGTATATAAATTAGCCATTTCAGAAAAAAGAAAAGAGCATTATCAACAATATAATAAGCACTAGAATAACAAATACCAAGGGAACAACAAGTAATAATAAAATTCAAGAATAAGATAGATGGGGATTACTAATAATAATATTAATAGGAAAAATAATTAACGCTTTAATTTTAAAATAATACCAACGGTTTAATTTTAAAATTGTTGAAAAAATCTAGACTTTAAATCCTTGATCGACCTCTATAATTAGGAATCACTTTTTCCCATAATGTTTTCTCTTTTTTTTTTTTAAAAAATTTATGGGAATCTATATTGAGAGTGGAGTATATTTAGGTATATATCAAATTGTTGAACTAAAGGGGATCACATCACATGGTTTCATATTTGTTGTTCAATATGTACCATCCAATTCTCTATATTGACCTAACTTCTAGAGCTAATAAGATTTTCTTCCATCTACATCCACTATCTTAAATTACTTTGCTTTAATATTCTAGCCTTTAATTAATTAAAGCAATTTGCTATTCCAAATGCATCATCACCAAATAAAGTTTGCCTCACCCAGAATATTTTATTTGTCTTAATTTACGTGGTGGTATTTGATTGAATACGAAATTTAGAAAAAAAAAAAGATATTTAAAAAATTTAATCCAAAACAAACCATAGACATATATTTAATTATAAATAATCTCATTTTAAGTAATGAAAAATTTAAAGTTAAACGATTTCTAACTAAGTATAACATTTTTAAAAAAACAAATTAAAAAGAAAAGTATGATATATACGCTAAATTTGAATTTTCTAGTCTCGTTTCATTTAATTGCATGAGATAAAGATAAGAAGAAATAAAATTCTGAAAACAAGAATTTAAGTTATATACACGCTATAATTTATTTTTTACATTATTAATATATAGCAAATATGTTTGTGTAGTATATAATATATAGTCATCAATTTAGGTGGAATTATGAACAGAAAAATTTCCACCCAAATATAATGATATCTTTTCTTTCTAAAAGTCAAAATATTGGAGCATCGAATGATTTAAAAGCTATTTAAAAATAGAATGTTTGAACACTTCAACATGCTTATTTTAATTATATATATCAAACATATATGTTGGAATAGTTTTTGATCCCTTAAATTGATTGGTGCATGGAATCATATATTATACGATTTTGAAGGGTGGAGTGTAGGGATAAGTTTCTCAGCCACATAACTTGATTACTATTGGATCATACTTGGTTTAACTATCTTTATTGGGATATAATACGTAGATAGATATTTTAACTTAGTCTTCACGAGTAGATGAACATCTTAACTTTCGTAGTGACTATATAGACACTTCAATTTGACATAAATGTGTCTCACAAATACTTTAACTTTAAAAATGCACATCTGGATATCTTTAAGAGGGTGCATTCTCAAAGTTTTGAAATTGAAATTATTTTTTGGTTGGTTGGTTGGTTGGGGGAGGGTATTTATGAAAGTGAGACTTTTACGACGTAAATTCAAATCAGTTTGAGTTTACGTTTTAAATAGGTATTGGACATTGTGTGAGAAACAAAAAGAAAAAGAAATATATATTAATTACTTTTGTGTGGCTAAATGTCATGTTTCCTTTACGTGCCTATTTAAAGGCAAAATCTTCTTTCAAGAGATCCATCTACTCTTTTAAGTTCAAGTTTTCTCTTTAAAAAAATACTATAGTTTGGTGCTATTTTATTTGAATTTCTTCTTTCTTTTTTACAATATGGCAACCTTAGTACCTGAGAATTTGTCATGCATCAAGACTTGCAATGACTTGAGCAACTTTGATCTCTCTCAAGAAAACCGCGCCCTTCTCATGTCATTGCTTGACGAAACTCAAGGCATAGATGATCATGACCACGATGATGAGAGATTAACGAGTGTGATTAGATCTCTTGAAATCGAAATCAATCAACATACCATGAAGGGACATGAATTGTTTCAAGAAAATAACCAAGGGGTTGCCAATTTAGAGTACTATAATTGGCAACCTTCTGATCAAAGTCAAAATAATTCAAAATCCAATAATATTGAGTTAAATTGGATGGATATCACCCCTAAAGATGACATGAAATTTTTGGACATGGAGACAAATAATCAAGAAATTGATGGTGTGTCTCAATATTGTTATGGTGTTTGCTTAGAGG
>JAJOOO010002993.1:0-37160 GCA_029582685.1 Solanum piurae | reverse complement strand
TTGGTGTGTGTTCTTTTCAATATTTTCCAGGAACAACAAATGTAGTAATATTTGGGCAAAGAAAAATAGATGTACAAAGAGTTGGAAGAGTTGATGTTTCGATGATTCATCAGATAGTGCAGAAATTGTGACACCGCTAAAATTTGAAAGATAGACGGTAAAATCAAAATGTTCCTAACAATATTTTGAGCATTCTACTTTTCTTTTCTCTCTTCTCAATATTTTGGGGTGCAAGTTGTATGCGTTGAATCAATATTTTAATGTCTTCTATTTTATTGACTATTTGATATTGTGTATAATCTGCAGATTGAATGAACATTCTAAGTTTCTAACTTAGTAGATAATCCTTCTTACTAATACATACACAAAAAATTAGTTCCTTGTAATTTGTGGTTTACATAATTTTCAGTGACAATTATTATTTATGGAGAGTATATTTATGTCACGACCCAGACCGTCGTGATTGTCACCCACAGTACTAAGGCATTTAAGTTACAGAAGAAAGTTAAATGCTAGGAAGAAATAGGGATTTCCCATAAACTCCAACAAAAGATCTAACAACTAAACAAATGCGGAAATAACACCTAGAACCTGAAAGTCAATGTACCAAAACATCTAAAAATGAACCAAAAGTCTAAACAAGAAGGGTTACAAACCCTACTAACGACTAATAATTAACTAGAAAAGTCTAAGTCCGAAATGGTGGACGTAGACGAAAGAGAACCCGTGACAGCCTGGAAGAATTGGCTCATCCTTGAATTCGAACGATCACTGATCTTCTAAGCGAGGTCTTTCAATAGCCACCGGAAGATGCCCTGTACTCAACAAAAATAAGAGCAAGTGCAGTATCAGTACACAACCACAAAGTACTGGTAGAATCACGCGGCTATCCCACTAAGTGTAACATACATTAGTCAATACAACAATATAATCACATGCACATAACGGACATATACAATATCATCAACATATATAAACAATGAACAACTTCACATTTTCTCAAGATACACAATTATGAGAAGTCATTGGTCTTCTCATGAAATCCAAACCCAAACAGTTAGCATACCGGAAAGTGATACCCGATCCAATGATTATACCGGAACGTGGCAACCGATCCCATAATTATGCCAGAACGTGGCAACCGATCCAAGTTAGTTATGCCGGAATATGGAAACCGATCCATTCAACACACCACAATCATAATCACAAGTATATCCTCAAGATCATACATTTAAGTCATGATTTCATGGTAACCATCATTCATCTATCTCATTTACAACAAGTGTGATCAATAATGCAATATTCATATACATACATGTATCATAATGAAGCAAGAACAAACATACATCACACAATCATAGAATCACAACCATTACCTACCTCGAAACAAGCTTGAAACCATAAGAAACTTGATTCTTCCCTTTCCGAATTTGTTCCGCTTGTTCTTTGTCTACAAACAATCAATATAATACGGGAATCAATAAACAATCGCTAATTACCTGAATTCCCAACAATTCTATGAACCCTAGATCAAACACATGATCCTAGTTATCCAAAATAGGGTTGTTTCCACCATAGAATCTAGATCAAACCCCCCCCCCCCAATCGATAATTACCCATTCTATTACGTTCTACGGATCGAAAAACGGATTCGGAGAGTGAAAAGCTTACCTTTAGCCTCAAGAATGGAGGAAAACTGTTAGGAGTCGCCTGGGGTTCGTTCGTTAGCTCTAAAAATTTAAAAAGTGTAGAATAAAGTCGTTTGGGGTTTATTTACAACTTTAAGTCGCGTCTGGCCCGCCATAGCGGTCCTCACCCTGCTACAGCGACCCCGCCAAAGCGACAAAATCCAGCGCCAAAGCAGCTTGTACGAAATGGTGAGCTATTTTAATAATTCCAAAATCCCCATTTCACAACACACCTCTAACCCACGACGCTCAGAAAATACCCTTCAAGCTAAGTTCGATTCCGTGAGTTCTTCTCGCCCGAATTCAATTCTGTAAAGTCGTACAGATTCTTTAATGAGTTATCTAACCACTCATATAACCAGAATTATAAATATATCATCGGACTGTTACCAGATTTTCCTACACCTTAAAGACTCCAATTTCGTCCAAATCTGGACAAGGTTGGGAAAATCCAAATATTACGAAAAAAGTTTTTCGGCCCCAAATTTTCCCCCGTTGGCTTCTCTATAACGACGGAACCCGGTCGTTACAATTTATTATGTAAGCACGGGCCAAGCTCCTCTAGTAGTTGTTATACATGATTATGCACTATCATACACATACATTATATATTCATTTTATACATGCGTCAACTAATTTTAGTTTAATCATTGAGTGGAGAGTTATTTAGGTTTCCTCTTTGAGGATTCTCAAAGCGGTTAATTATTAATGAAATTCCTTGTCGGCTCTCTGTAAAATACTCGTTTGTTCTAGGGTTTCCAAATACATCATAAGTTAAGTCGGTGTTGACAAATAACCAATCCACAATAGTAATAAAACTGCATCCCTCTATTTTTTTTCCCTACATCGCCACACCAAGGAATATGGGGACGTAAAGAAAGAAGGGGGTGGGGTGGGGGGTCATATCAACTTGTTTCGATCTAGAATAATAAAAAAAAGATCTAATATTAAAATTTGAATTAATATAAAATAATGTATTTCTTTTAATAACAAACGACAAATAATTGAGTCCTTGAATTTATTAATTTAAAAAATAACATTCCATTCTTTTCCAAATTCATCCATAACTTCTTTTGTTGAAAATTTTAAAATTTCATATACTTTCCCAAGATTTATTTTCCTCTCTATAACTAGTTTAATTTTATTTCTTTAATTTTTATACCCAATGTTTTGTTATCATATTCATGCAATTCATGTGATTAATTTACTTTTTCTGTTTCTATTTACATGTCGTCCTCACTAAAAATAGATGTTCCTTAATACTCCCTCCGCCCACTTTTAATTGTCATGGTTTCCTAATCAAACTATAAGAACTTTGACTAATATTTTATGATGTATTTTTTTCATCATATTGATATGCAAAAAAATGTCATTTATAGTACTTTTCGTATAGTTTTTGAATATCTAAATTTATTGTTTGATATATCGAATTAATGTAATCTAATTTAACTTTAAAAATTAGTGAAACTGACTTTCGAAAAGCGCTACATGATAATTAAAAGTGGTCAGAGGGAGTACTTGTCATTTTACAAAATCAATACATAAATGACAATATTCTTACTAGTTGGGGAACCTTCACATATACTCACACCATTTTTTTAACACCCACTACCGCATTTACAAGCCCTTTTTTTAAGAATCGCCCAAATTCCCCAATTTTTCGTGTGTGTTAGCCCATGGATATGGCACCTGGAGCATTCAAATTTCTTTTCTCAAAACCACTTTATCAGGATCTCAGTAATTAGTGGGGCACGTATACCCACACTATTTTTTAACACCCATTTCCGCATTGTCAAGCCTTATTTTAAGAATCGCCCTAATTCCCCAATTTTTCGTGTGTATTAGCCCATAGACCTGGTGCCCAGAACATGCAAGAAAAAATTCTCAAAAAACTTTATGAGGACCTCCGTAATTAGTTGGGGAACCTTCACGTATACTCGCACCATTTTTTTTAATGCCCATTTCCTCATTTACAAGTCTTTTTTTAAGAATCGCCCAAATTCCCTAATTTTTCATGTGTATTAGCCCATAGATCTTGCACTAGGAGCACAATTATTTTTTTTATCAAAAAACTTTATGAGGACCTCCGTATTTAGTTGAGTAACCTAACGTATACTCACACCATTTTTAACGCTCATTTTTGTATTTACCACCCTTTATCTAAGAATCGCCCAAATTCTCTGATTTTTCCTATGTGTTAGCCCATGGATCTGGGGCTCGGAGCACCTAAAAAAATTTATGAGGACCTCCGTAATGAGTTGGGGAACCTTCACGTATACTCACACCATTTTTTAACGCCCATTTCCACATTTACGAACCCTTTTTAAAAAATCACCCGAATTACCCGATTTTCCGTGTATATTAGCCCATGGATCTGGCGCCCGGAGAGCACCCAAAAATTTTAATTTTCAAAAAGTTGTATGAGGACCTACGTACTGATTTGGGGAACCTTCACGTATACTCACACTATTTTTTAACGCCCATTTCCGCATTTACAAGCCTATTTTTAAGAATCGCCCAAATTCTCTGATTTTTCGTTTGTATTATCCCATGGATCTGGCGTCCGTAGCACCCAAAATTGTTTTCTCAAAAAAACTTTTTTAGGACCTCCGTAATGAATTGAGGAACCTTCACATATACTCACACCATTTTTGTAACGCCTATTTCCACATTTACAAGCCCTTTTTAAAGAATCGCCCAAATTCTCTGATTTTTCGTGTGTATTAGCCCATGGATCTGGCGCTTGGAACACCCAAAAGAAATTCTCAAAAAACATTATGAGGACCTCCGTAATGAGTTGGGGAATCTTCACGTATACTCACACCATTATTTAACGCCCATTTCCACATTTACAAGCCCTTTTGAAAGAATCGCCAAATTCCCCGAATTTTTTATGTGTATTAGTCCGTGGATCTGGCGCTCGGAGCATGCAATTTTTTTTTCTCAAAAAATATTATGAGGACCTCCGTAATGAGTTGGGGAACCTTCATGTATACTCACACCATTTGTTAACGCCTATTGCTGCATTTACAAGCCCTTTTTTAAGAATCGCTTAAATTTCCCTATTTTTCGTGTCCATTAGCTCATGGATCTGGCGACCGGAGCACCAAAATTTCTTTCTCAAAATCTTTTATGAGGACCTCCGTAATGAGTTGGGGAACCTTCACGTATACTCACACCATTTTTTAATGTCCATTTCCACATTTACAAGCCTTTTTTTAAGAATCACCCAAATTTCACGATTTTTCGATTAGCCCATGGATCTGGCGTCTGGAGCACCCAACAAATATTCTCAAAAAACTTATCCGTAATGAGTTGGGGAATCTTCAGGTATACACACACACCATTTTTTAATGCTATTTCCACATTTACAAGCCTTTTTTTAAGAATCACCCAAATTTCCTTATTTTTCGTGTGTTAAGCCCATGGATCTGGCGCCCGGAGCACCCAACAAAAAAATCTTAGTTTTTTTGTGTTATCCTATGAATATTTTGGTGATATAACTTTTGGTTGATTTTTTTGGTTTTGCGAAACCTTTATGGAACACTCTGTAGGGAGTTGTGGATTAGTAGGTACAGTGTTACCTTTTTTACGACATTGTAAGATATGTAGGAACTAATTTATAAGAATTATGCAATTTTTTCAATTTTGTATGTTATAAACTTTCATAATCAACTTGATGTATAATAAAAGATCATCTCCTCATCTTGGATTGGAGGACACACTTTGTTGCATATTTCTGTGGGATCACAAGCATATTAAGCTTTCCAATATCATTGGAATTAGCTTCTTTTGAAAAAGTAGCTTATATGAGATTTTAAAATCACTCTTTTCATAAATTTGAAATCATAAATTCTAAAAAGAGTATTCATAAGAAAAAACACACATAAAATGTTATACCTACAAAGCTACATTAAGTGAATTCAACAATTTGTATTTGCGTTAGACCTATGTATATCGAAAGTCTAAATAAATCTAGCTATCAATTTATATACACAATATCACCCGAAGGTTATTTTAGATCACCAGATTATCTTTATGTGTTATAGTAGGTAACATGTCATATTTTCGGAATTATAAATCACACATTTTTGAAAGGCTTATTTTGAAATATCCTTGTGAGTGACCTAGTAGTATACAAAATTATTTATACTGAATTTGAGACTGAGAGGATAATAAAATCTAACAAAAATATGCTAATTACTGTCATTTAAGGACGCTCAATTTATAAGAGTCGACATTTAGAAGTCTCATACCCCCCTCCACCCCTTCCCAAAAAAGAAAAAAAATGTTTCAATACTAACCTTCATAATAAAGTTTTTTCTTAAATACACAGACAATATTAAGGATGCTAGTAGCAAGATTTAACTTAAATACACAAACAATATTAGATAAAATTCTCACTATAAGATTAATCAAGAAAATGTTTCAATACTAACCTTCACAATAAAGTGAGATTTGTAATCTTAAAAATATAGCAAGTACTTGATATAACAATAACAACAATAATAAAAGAAAATCTAATAATATAAAAATTCTTTATACTATCGACGAACATTAATTAAACTTCATTTCCCCTTTTTGTCTTAGTCCAACCTATTTGCTTTCCAAAAAGAAAAACAGGTGTCAAAGCAGCATCAACATCAATAACATCATGATTGAGTGCTAAATCCATTGGCAAACCTTCAACATTCTTCACAACATCATTCACAAAGGTATTGCAATTCTAATTTGTTCCATTCTTGGATTCACACAAGCTGAAAACAATTGTATCTCTGGCTCTTAAGCTTTTAGCTTTCACAAATTTATGCCAACCCTTTGTGAAGATGAATTTTTTACTACTTTGGCAGTAAAAAAACCTAAACCTCCTTGATTTTCTTGATCTATCATAGAATTCCATCTCCTCATTATGCTGGATGTGAGAGAAATACTCTATAGCATATCTCCTAGGTATCACAAACATATTATTTCCAACATCACTCTGAGTAAGCACTTTTTGAAAAAGTTGCTTAAATGAAGATTCAGTGTTACCCTGTAAACAATATTGAAATTTTGACTTTTAATAAGAGTATTTTTTCAAAAAAAAACATAAAATGTTATATTGTTATGATCCCTAAGTAATGTTGGAATTTCATACTACATCAGTTAAATATTTTCTAATTTGATTTCTACTTTTACTTGTTATTTTTCACAAATCAAGAAAGGATAATTTTTTTTCATATTATACCCTAAATTTATTAATATTGAGTTAATATCTTTGAAAAATGTAATGAGTAAATATATTTGAGACCCTATCAATTAATGGTGGTAAAATGGTAAACTTAGTATATCAATGATTATTTTCTTAACAGGTGGGCCAAGATAAAAATTAATAAGAAAATCGGAGCAGAGGGAGTATTTTAAGGAGGCTAACATGTTGTCTATAGACACCATTGTAGGTGATCTAATAGCATACAAAATCCCTACACTTATGATGTATACAAGTTAAATTCTTATGAATTTGAACTTTTTGGGGATCGTTATCAAAACAATCTTCAGTGTGACATGCAATAACAACAACAACAACATGCATATCCAGCATAACCTCAAGTGAAGTTCGATATGAGGAGTGTGTACACTACCTTAGTGCACTGACCGTTATGTTCGTCCAGAACACCTTTCATGAGTCTTGAATCAAAAATATTATTACTTTCACCTTCCATGTTGAATTCTGAGAAAATTAAAAAAAAAATTAGGAAACTTTAAGAAAATATTAGAGATTGATAAGTACAAGTTCAAATGTTTAAATTTTTGTATAAAGTATACAAACCCCAACAATTTGGGTGCTAATTACATCCTATTCCAAAAGTTTTTCAAAATTATAATAATTTCAGATTTTTGAGAGTATGTATCTCGATGTTATAAGAGAGAAGTAAAAAATAGATTTTTGTAATTTATTCATATGGTAAATTTTTTAGAGATTATATTATCTTAATTTGCGTAATTACATAATTTTCCCTAAGTTTATTATTCAGACACAAAGACCAAAAAGTAAAAATAATAATAATATTAAAAAATAACAACAACAACACAGTTTGTCTTACTCAATCAATATTTATTGTCTCATAAAGTCACTTTTTCTATTGATTTCAATTTTGTTTTTCAACAAAGAAAATGATTTTATGAGTAGTAAGAACTATTAGTTGACTGAGACCATTCAAGAGATCAATTCAACTTTTTTTCGAAATGCTACTTTCTTTTACTTTTCAGAATTTATAAAATTTATGTCTAAACATCCATGAAAACAAAATACATTTTCATCAGATCTTCTAAGGCCCTCATTCTTTTACAAGTAAGAAAAAACAAGAGTTTTCATATAAAGATTTAAACAAGAATAATTTTTTTAAAATAAAATAAATTTTAACAAAAATGCATGTGAAAAATTATTAGGAGAATGAAAAATAAAACATACCTGATTATCTCAAGTATTAACAACAGAAGCTATGCAATTTTCAACAAAATCACAAAATTATTATTGCTATGATAGACTCAAAAGACCAACATCTATATGTCCTTTTATATAATTGTACCATGTAGATTGTAGTTAATTATAAATTATTAATTAATTAATTCAAAAGATTATTTCAATTTAATGAAAAATTCAAATTTGTAGATAAATAGTTTTGACTTGCTACACCAGAGCAATAATTTATAAAATGACAATTTTACTATATTACCATTTACATATAATAAATTTAATATTTTGTAAAGTATTATAAAATGACAATAATTAATAATAAAGACAAAATATAAATCAAATGAAAAATTATCTTTTTATTTATTAAACTAGTCAAGTAAAAGTGAATATTTAATAACAAAAGTTTTAATTGATTTCAAGATACTGAGATCTCGTTTGACCATAAATTTTGAAACTTAAAATTGTGTTTGGACATTCTTTTTAATTGGAAAAAATTGTGCGTGAAAGTGAATTTCTCCTAAAAACTATTTTAGACCATTTTTTGGAACTTGAATTTTTTTTGAAGACAATTTTTTAAATTTTTTATCCAAACTATATGGTCAAAAGAATATCTAATGATATATTTTCAAATTTTGATTCAAAATATATGGTCAAATAGATATTTAATGGTATGGTTTTAAAATTAGATTTGGTCAAATGCTAGCTAAATATTAGAAAAATAAATTATATAAGCAAAAATTTTAATCGACTTTAAAATTGTAGATATAATTGGCTTTCTCCATAATTCAAATTCATAGTTAATTTGAAAATTTTAGATATTATAAAAAATATTTTAATTACAATCTTTTTTAAATTTAAAAAAAAATAAAAACATAAGAAAATCGATCAACATATTTTTTATTGAAAACCACATTCTTTTTAATTTAGGAGGGAATACATGTATCTAAATTGGGGAAATCTTTCAAGGTTATGACCTAATTAGGTTTTAATAAATCATTAATCAAATATTTACAATTAGGGGGTTTACGATTTAGGTAAAAATTGATTCAATTCAAAAACTTGAATCAAACTAACTTTTGTTTGGTTTTTACATTTTTAAAAATCAATAATATTTGATTGTTTTTTTATTTTGTTAACATTTTTTTGAAGAAATAATCTAATCGAACTGATAAATTATATATATATATATATATATTTTTTTATAATTATATATACATAATATATTATTTTATCAATAACTTTTAAGCGAAAAATGCAGCACTCTAATGAAAAAGACTAATGTATGATGTGTCGCTTCTTCTATTTGTGATACTAAATTCATATTCACGTCGAAACACTCGATACCTATATAAGATCATGACTAAATTCAGATTCACGTCGGAACACTCTCGAACAAAGGCGATTCTATACCTAAGAGGAATAGAACCTGAGACCTCTTGATTAAGGATGAAGGAGTACTTACCACTGCACCACAAATCCTTATTAATCAAAAATTTTGTATCACCTTAACATGAATATATAACACATAGACATGAACTTATATTGGAAGGACAATTATGTCCTTTACCTTACAAATTTATTGTTTACCTTTTTTTTACCCTTATTAATAAGTGACAGTTGGGTTGGACGAACACTGCTATCAGTTATTGTACCAATAGTTCTGTGAATGGTACAATATATTGGACCCATTTTTTATTACGAGTTCTTTTTTAAGCCGACCACGCATATTGATTTCTTTTCATCTTCTCTATCCCAACTTTTGAGAAAGAGTTGCTCAGTAATTGTTCATCTTCTAGGAAGGCCTTGCATGCTATGTGGGACATTAGTCATCTCGCACCCACTGCCTCTTCCATTCCCTTTTTTTTCTTCTTTTATTTTCTTTCATGTTTTTTGTTTCTTCACTAGCTTTATTCTACCTTCTTCTTTCAATCGTTGATGGTTAGAATTGTTTCACTGCCCAGAAAATTTTAGTGATATCTAATGGGTATCTACATCTCTAATTTGTTTTATTTTAGGTCTAGCCAGTAAGCATGGGACGAACACTGCATCATTTAATAGTACAAAAGCGTACGTGATTAATTTTGTCGCTATTATCTCATTACTGCATAATCAAATCATTCTGGCTTCTTTTCAATTCTGTCCACACTTTCTAATTTGGCCATACAATGACATTTTTAGGTTAAATCTATGAGTATCATTGGAAGGAGATGGCGGCAAACTAACAGATTATATTGGCTCTTGTACTATTAATGTCACGACCCAAACCGTCGTGATTGGCACCCACACTAACCATCCAGTGGGAGAACCACTACTACAACCAAACTAAGCAACTAAATCAATACTAAGGCAATTAAGTTACGGAAGCAAGTTAATTCACTATCAAATGCGGAAATTTAATATCTAGAACCTGGAAGTTAATGCACCAAACCATATAAACAAAGATCCAAGTCTAAACAAGAAGGGATACATCCCCAAACTAATGACCTAATCAACTAACTAGAACAAATATCTACGTCCGAAAATGATGGACATAGACGAAAGAGAATCCCATGGCAGGCCCAGAAGAATTGTCTCACCCTTGAATTTGAAGCGACGATCAATTATCTTCTAAGTGAGGTCTGTCAATAGGCGCGTGAAGATGCCCTATACTCAACAAAAATAAGAGCAAGTGCAGTATCAGTACACAACCACAGTGTACTGATAGGATCACGTGGCTATTCCACTAGTGCAACATAAACAAGTCAAACAATCATTATAATCACATGCATATATATCAACATATACAACATCATCAACATGAACAAACAACAATGCATTCACATTTATCATCACATCATTGGTCCTCTCATGGAACCCAAACCCAAATAGTTAGCATGCCAGAACGTGGCAATCCGATCCCATAATTATGCCAAAATGTGGCAACCGATCCCATATTTATGCCGGAACGTGGCAATTCGATCCCATTCACACACCACAATCAGAAACACAAGTACATCATCAAGATCATACATTTAAGTAATGATTTCATGGCAATGATATTCATCTATCTCGTTTACAACAAGTGTGATCAACATTGCAACATTCATACATACACACAAGTATCACAATGAAGCAAGAACAAGCATACATCACACAAACATAGAATCACAACCATCACCTACCTCGGAACAAGTTTGAAATCCTAAGAAACTTGATCCTTCCCTTTCCATTCGTTCCGCTTGTCCTTGGTCTACAAACAATCACAATAACATGGGAATCAACAAACAATCGCTAATTAACCGAATTACTAACAATTCTATGAACCCTAGATCAAGCCCACGATCCTAATTACCTAATTTAGGGTTGTTTCCACCATAAAATCAATAACAAAACCCTCCCCAATCAATATTCACCCATTCTATTACGTTCTACGGATCAAGAAATGGATTCGGGGAGTGAAAAGCTTAGCTTTAGCCTCAAGAATGGTGCAAAATGAGTATGAGTCACCTGGGGGTCGTTCCATAGATGTAAAAGTCGAAAAGTGCCAAATAAGGTTGTTTAGGGGTTTAGTAACGATATTAAGTCGTGTCTGGCCTGCCACAGCGGCCCTCACCCCAATGTAGCGGCGGTGCCAGAGTGACCCAAATTCCCGCCAGGGCAGCATTCTTCAACCAGTGAGCTATTCATCTTTCACATATGATTTTAAGTCTCATCGTACCCGCCACAACACCCCATATCCCACTGTAGCGTCCCCGCCAGAGCTGCCAAACTCCCGCCAAAGCAGCACAAACGGAACCAGAGAGTCAATTAAAGGAATTCCAAAATCCCATTTCACAACACAACTCTAATCCACGACGAATAGAAAAATACCCTTTACGCAAAGATCGATTCTGGGAGTTCTACTCACCCGAATTCAATTCTGTAAAGTCATACGGTTTCCTTAACAAGTTATCTAACTACCCATGCAATCAAAATAAAAAACACATCACCTGATTGTTACCATATTTCCCCACACCTCAAGGACTCTGATTTCGTCCAAATTTGGACAAGGTTGGGAAAATAGAAAGCTACGAAAAAGTTTTTCCGACCTTGAATTTTTCCCAGTTGGCATTTCTATAACGACGGAACCCGGTCATTACAATAGATACCAATGTACCCATCACTCGTCCCGGAGTGACAAAACTTAGGAAAAGTAGGCTACAAAAAGAATGAAGTAGTACCTGATTCGACGAACAATTAGGAATACTTTCTCCGCATGTCCCTCTCGATTTCCCAAGTAGCTTCCTCAATTGGACGATGCTTCCATTGAACTTTCACGGACTTAATCTCCTTGGTCCTCAATTTACGCACATCACGATCAAGAATAGCAATCGGTTCCTCCTCATATTGGAGGTCTTTGTCTAGCACAATTAAGTCCCACTTAATGATATAATCTCCGTCACCATGATATCTCTTAAACATAGACATATGAAATACCGGATGAACATCGGATAGATTAGGGGTAGAGACAATCTATACGCCATCGACCCTACACATTCAAGAACCTCAAATGGACCAATATATCGCAGACTTAACTTGCCCTTCTTACCAAATCTCAGCACCCCTTTCATGGGTGATACCTTAAGAAGAACGTTCTCACCAGTCTGAAATTCCATGTCTCTTACCTTATGATCCACATACTTCTTCTGTCTACTCTGGGCTGCTAGAAGTTTAGCTTGAATACTCCTCACCTTATCTTGAGCATCCTTCACTAAATCAACCCCCAAAGGTTTCATATCTCCGGCCTCGAACCAACCAACGGGTGACCTACATCCCCTCCCATATAATGCCTCAAATGGTGCCATCTCAATGCTGGAGTGATAACTATTATTATAGGAGAACTCACAAAAAGGTATGAATTTATCCAAATGCCCTCCAAAATCAATCACACATGCCCTCAACATGTCTTCCAATACTTGAATAGTCCTCTCAGATTGTCCATCTGTCTGTGGATGAAAGGCTGTACTAAAACTGAGTTGTGTGCCCAATTCATCATGCAATTTCCTCTAAAACTTGAAAGTGAATTGGGTACCACGATCTGAGATGATAGAAAGGGGCACCCCATGCAACCTCGCTATCTCTTTCACATACACCTTAGCCAATTGTTCAGCATTATAATATGTTCTTACCGGAATGAAATGGGCTGACTTTTTCAATATATCAACCACTACCCAAATAGAATCGAATTTCCCAAAAGTCTTGGGAAGACCAACAACAAAATCCATAGCTATTCTTTCCCACTTCCATTCCGGAATTGGCATTTTTTGAAGTAAACCTGCAGACCTTTCATGTTCATACTTCACTTGTTGACAATTCTGACACTTAGCCACAAACTCTGCTATATCCTTCTTCATGCCCGTCCACCAATAAATTCGCTTCAAATCTCGGTACATCTTGGTCACACCCGGATGAATAGAATATCGCGAGCCATGAGATTCTGCCAGCAATTTTTGAATCAATCCATCAATTCAAGGAACACAAATCCTCCCTTTAACACTGAGTACACCATCCGCATCAAGAGTGGCCTCTTGTGCCTTACCATTCACCATCTTTTCCTTGAGTTCGTTCAAATTTTCATCCTCAAATTGTTTGGCCTTGATCTCCTCAATGAATGTGGCCTTAACTTCAATGCTAGCTAACACCCTGCCTCTTTCAAAGATGCCCAACTGCATGAACTTAGACTCTAAGGTATGAATTTATTTGGCCAAAGGTTGTTTGGTTACACTCAAGTAAGCTAAGTTTCCCATACTTATCGCTTTTCGACTCAAAGCGTTCGCCACAACATTAGCCTTACCCGGATGGTATTGAATGGTCACATCATAATCCTTGAGTAACTCCATCCATCTTCGTTGTGTCAAATTCAGATCCTTTTGAGTGAACACATGTTCCAAACTACGATGATCAATAAACACTTCACACTTAACACCATAAAGATAGTGCCAGCAGATCTTAAGAGAAAATACCACCGCCGCCAACTCCAAATCATGGGTTGGATAATTTCTCTTATTTACCTTCAATAGGCGCGACGCATAGGCTATACCATTCTTATCCTGCATTAACACAGCACCCAATCCAGAATGAGAAGCATCATAATAAACTATAAAATCCTTACCTTTCACCGATAATGCTAGGATAGGTGCGGTGGTCAAAAGAGTCTTTAGCTTTTGAAAGCTCTCTTCACATTTTTCAGTCCATTCAAATGGTATCTCCTTTTTGGTCAAATTGGTCCAGTGAGTAGAAATTGAGGCAAAATTATTAACAAATCGATGATAATAGCTAGCGAGTCCCACAAAACTCCTAACCTCCATCATAGAGCTAGGCCTAACCCAATTTCTAACCGCTTCAATCTTTTGAGGATCTACCATTACACCTTCTTTTGACACTACAGGCCCCAAAAATGCAACTAATTTCAACCAAATTCACACTTTAAAAATTTAGCATATAACTTTTGTTCCCCAAAAACACCCAAAACAATACAAAGATGGTTGGCATTCTCTTCTTCACTTTTCGAATAAACCAAAATATCATCAATAAAGACTATCACAAAGGAATCAAGAAATGGCTTGAACACCCAATTCATCAAACTCATGAAAGCTGCAGGCACATTGGTCAAACCAAAAGACATAACCAAAAACTCATAGTGCCCATACCGAGTTCTAAACACCATCTTGGGCACATCCTCAGGCCTAATTTTCAATTGATGGTAATCGGATCTTAGATCAATCTTTGAGAAAACCGCTGAACCTTGCAATTAGCCAAAGAGATCATCTATTCTAGGCAAGGGGTACCTATATATTTCAAATATTGACTCTATTTAATTTCCGGGTATCTATACATATTGTCATGCTACCATCATTTTTCTTAACAAACAAAACTGGAGCACCATGAGGAAGCACTAGAGCGAATAAATCCCTTATCAATGAGCTCTTGGGTTTGAGCCTTAAGCTCTCTTAATTTTGCCAGAGCCATGTAATATAGAGGGATAGAAATGGGACGAGTACCAGGCTTTAAATTAATGAAAAAATCTAAATCTATCCGGAGGCATACCAGGCAAGTTATTAGGAAACACTTCACTAAATTCAGACACCACACGAATAGACCCAATGGATGGAGCCTCAATCTCAGCATCCCTAACATAAGCCAAATAAGCCAAACAACCCTGCTCTACTAATTTACTAGCCCGAATGGAGGATATAATCTTAGCTTGGTTAGGCTTGTACACCCCTTCCCACTCTAATTTTCCCTTCCCGGAATTTCTAGAGTTACAGACTTAGTATTACAATTAATCACAACATAATAGGGGGACAACCAAGTCATGCCTAAGATTATGTTAAAATCAATCATATCCAAAATAACCAAATTAGCCCAAGTCTGAAAACCTATAAACACAATAGGACAAGCATGATAGACATGGGTAACTATGACAGACTCTCCAACTGGGGTAGAAACACGAATAGAGGCGTCAAGAATATCACAAATCATCTCAAAATCAGAGGAAAATATCACAGATACATATGAATAAGTAAAACCCGGAGCAAACAACACACTAGCCATCCGGTCACAAATAAGAATAGTACATGTGATCACCGCGTCGGACACCTCTGCCTCATTCTTGCCCAAAAAAGCATAATATTGAGCCCTATCATCTTGTCGAGCTACTTCCCTGCCTGATTGCGCATTACCCCTACCTCCATTACTATTACCATTACCATTTTCTTTACCTCCACGGCCTCACTGATTACCTGTTCGCCCACCTTGTGGATGTCCTCTACCATTATTATCGTTCCCAGGTGGGTACCATTGCTCTAGATTGTTGCTGCTGCAGGGAATCCAACATATGTGAGTTGGGACAATCTCTCCTCATATTCCCAGGTTCACCACAGTTGTAGCAAGTATGATCAAAAGATAGTCTACTGCCCGTCGAAGGCACAACACTTTAACTATCCTGAAAATTATGAGATGGGGTTCCCGAGTAGTTACCTGTAGAGGCGGGCGTAGCAGACTGAATTGGCTTGGCTGCAAGTGTTGACCTTCCAAACCCCTTAGAGTTAGAGCCTTGAAAGTTACCGGAATTCTTCGCCCTTTTTGCCCAAGCCTTAGCTTGACTGTCTCACCTCACCCCTTCCACTTTCTTAACATAGTCTATTACCTCAATAAAACTCCTCCCTGCAGAAGTCATATGAACAAATAATACTTGCAACCCAGAATTCAAACCTCTAATAAACAACCGGATCCTCTCCTCCTCAGTAGTAACTAACTGCTTGCATATCTGGATAAAGCATGGAACTTGGCCTCATAAGCAACCACAGATATACCACCTTGCTCTAAAGCCATAAAATTCATTCTTCTTGCGATCCCTCAAAGTTCTGGGCACATACTTTTCTACAAATAGAGCATGAAATTGGGTCCAAGTAAGTGGAGGTAAAGTAGAAGATCTGTACTCCATATAAGCTCTCCACTACTGCTTGGCCTCACCTTGAAGTTGGAAAGATACGAACTAACCCCATGTTGGTGAACAATACCCAATTTATGGAGCCTCTCATAATAGTCTAGTATAAACTCATAAGCATCTTCAGTCTAAGAACCAACAATTACCGGAGGCTTAAGCTTCAGAAACTTAGTCCACATATCATGCATGTTCCCAGTCATAACAGTACCCAACAAAGGATGGAAGAAAGTATCAGTACCTACATTTCCACCCGTTTTGGGTGCAGTGCTAGCAACAAGAGGATTAGCGGGAGCTTGAGTTGGTTGAGCAGATAGAAGCACTCCAAGACCAGCCAACCCTTTCAAGCATGTCATTCTCTGCTGAGCTAACACCGGATTGATGGGTGGAACAACCGTAGTCTTCGCTGGTACCTCTTCCTCTTGTCCATTTTCCTCAACATCTCCAACCTCAATATCCTCTTCTATCTCCTAATTATGCGCAGGAGGGTTCTCGTTCATTGGAACATTATCAATCGGTACCTCATTCACAGCAGGCGCTACTCTCCCACAGCCTATACCCCTAGCTCTTCCTCTACCTCTGCCTTGACCGCGACCTCTCGCTGCATATTCCTCAGCTGGAGCATTGACAGGAGCTACGGGCCTAACACCGTTATACCTAGTATTAACCATTTGCGAACAGAAGAGTGAAGGAGGTTAGACACCAATTAGAATCACCAGATACCAATTGGAATCAAGTCATAGCACGAAAGGAGACAAGAGAAAAATAAAGACTTCCTAAAGTCCTATGGCCTCTCGAAGAAAAGTAAAGGCGTCTCCGTACCGTTCCGCGAGACTCTACTAGACTCGTCTTGGTACATTGAGATCAACTAAACTAGGCTCTGATACCAACTTTGTCACGACCCAGACCATCGTGATTGGCAGCCACACTAACAATTCGGTGGGAGAACCACTACTACAACCAAACTAAGCAACTAAAACAATACTAAGGCAATTAAGTTACGAAAGCAAGTTAATTACCTAACAAATGTGGAAATTTAATACCTAGAACCTGAAAGTCAATGCACCAAAACATCTAACCAAAGATCCAAGTTTAAACAAGAAGGGATACATCCCAAAACTAATGAGCTAATCAACTAACTAGAACAAATATCTAAGTCCGGAAATGATGGACATAGACGAAAGAGAATCCCATGGCAGCCCGGAAGAATTGGCTCACCCTTTAATTTGAAGCAACGATCACTGATCTTCTAAGCGAGGTTTGTCAATAGTCGCGTGAAGATGCCCTGTACTCAACAAAAATAGGAGCAAGTGCAGTATCAGTACACAACCACAGTGTACTGGTAGGATCGCGTGGCTATCCCACTAGTGTAACATAAACAAGTCAAACAATCATTATAATCACAATCATAAATATCAACATATACAACATCATCAACATGAAGAAACAACAACACATTCACATTTATCATCACATCATTGGTCCTCTCATGGAACCCAAACCCAAACAGTTAGCATGCCAGGACGTGGCAATCCGATCCCATAATTATGCCAGAACGTGGAAACCGATTCCATATTTATGCCGGAACGTGGCAATCCAATCCAAGTTAGTTATACCTGAACGTGGCAATCCGATCCCATTCACACACCACAATCACAACCATAAGTACATCATCAAGATCATACATTTAAGTCATGATTTCATGGAAATGATATTCATCTATCTCGTTTACAATAAGTGTGATCAATATTGCAACATTCATACATACACAAGTATAATAATAAATCAAGAACAAGCATACATCACACAAACATAGAATCACAACCATCACCTACCTCGAAACAAGCTTGAAACCTTAAGAAACTTGATCCTTCCCTTTCGGAATTCGTTCTGCTTGTCCTTGGTCTACAAGCAATCACAATAACACGAGAATCAATAAATAATCACTAATTACCCAAATTACTAACAATTCTATGAACCCTAGATCAAACCCATGATCCCAATTACCCAATTTAGGGTTGTTTCCACCATAGAATCTATAACAAAACCCTCCCCAATCAATATTCAGCGATTCTATTATGTTCTACGGATCGAGAAACGCATTTGGGGAGTGAAAAGCTTACCTTTAGCCTCAAGAATGGTGAAAAAAAAAGAGTTGGTGTATGACTAAAGTTGGATGACATTATCAATGTATGTTGTAAAACACTTCTAAGATTATGCATTTATATTTATTTCACACAAATATATTAAGTAAAATGATCTTTTTCTATCTTTTTTGCAGGGCACATGAAAATATTCCTTCCAGGAGTGATTCTCTCTGTAAGTTATTATCATGTTTCTTCATTTGTAAGGGTAAATTTTATCATTTCACTGGTATATAATATAATAATTATGTACCAATATTATTTTGGACATCCATATTCGTAGGGGATACATTGATGGTAGAAGCATGTGGTACTACAAAATGCATGTTTTAACTCTTGGTTGTTTATCTGAACTTGAATTTCATATTTAAATTTTATCAAGTCAGGATTAGTATGATGTTTATTGTTAAAATTGAATTTTCCTTCTTTCGTCTAGTAGATTGGGGCATTAACATCTTGATTTTGTTGTCTAATTTTGTGTCAACTAAGACTAGAAAAAATAATTTTAAACTATAGAGAAAAAGATGGTAATTGATAGTAGTATTTGGATGAATGCATGCATATGCAATGTCCCTCTCCCTCAATACTATAATGATATCACAGAAGTTAAATAAAATGATAAAGGGAAAAAATGACCGAGAAAAAAACAAAGAGAACCAAATGATACATCTAATAAAGAGGGATTATGTCACTTTGGACAAGAAAATAGTAGCTTTAGGAATAAATATAACAAGTGTTACAAATTGTAGTTTACTCATGAAGTGGTTATGGACATATTTTGTCACGACCCCGACCATCGTGATTGGCACCCACACTAACTCTCCGGTGGGAGAACCACTACTACAACTCAAACCAAGAAACTAAACAAAAAACTAAGAATTTTAAGGATACGAAACAAATTAAATACGAAAGAACGAAATAGGGAGTTCCCATAAACTCCAAACAAAAGTCTATCAACTAAACAATGCGGAAGAATTAAGCTAGAACTTGAAAGTCAATGTACCAAAACATCTAACAATGATCCAAGTTTAAACAAGAAGGGATACAACCCCATACTAATAAACTAACTAAAACAAATGTCTAAGTCTGGAAATGGTGGACATAGACGAAAGAGAATCCCATGATAGCCCGAAAGAATTGGCTCACCATTGAATTCGAACGATCACTGATCTCCTAAGCGAGGTCTGTCAGTAGCCGTTTGAAGATGCTATGTACTCAACAAAAATAAGAGCAAGTGCAGTATGAGTACACAACCACAGTATACAGGTAGGATCATGCGGCTATCCCACTAAGTGCAACATAAGCAAGCCAAGACAACATTATAATCACATGCATATATATCAACATATACATTATTATCAACATTTACGAAGAACGAGGAACTTCACATTTTATATCAAATCATTGGTCCTCTCATGAAACCCAAGCCCAAAAAGTTAGTATACCAGAACGTGGTATCCGATCCCATAATTATGCCGGAACGTGGCTACCGATCCCATAGTTATGTCGGAACATGGCAACCAATCCAAGTTAGTTATGCCAGAACGTGGCAACCGATCCATTCAACACACCACAATCACAATCACAAGTATATCATCAAGATCATACATTTAAGTCGTGATTTCATGCCAATCATCATTCATCTATCTCTTTTACAACAACTGTGATCAACATTGCAACATTCATACATATACAAGTATCATAATGAAGCAAAAATAAACATACATCACACAATCATAGAATCACAATCATCACCTACCTTGAAACAAGCTTGAAACCCTAAGAAACTTGATCCTTCCCTTTCTGAATTCGTTCCTCTTGTTCTTGGTCTACAAACAATGAATATAATACGGGAATCAATAAACAATCATTAATTACCCAAATTACTAACAATTTTATGAACCCTAGATCATACCCATGATCCCAATTATCTAATTTAGGTTTTTCCAGCATAGAATCTATAACAAAACCTTTCCCCATAAATATTTACCCATTCTATTACGTTCTACGGATTGAGGGAGTGAAAAGCTTACATTTAGCCTCAAGAATGGTGAAAAATGAGTAGGAGTCCCCTGGGGTTCGTTCCTTAGCTCTAAAAGTTGAAAAGTGCATAATGAGGTCATTTAGGGGTTTATTAACAACTTTAATTCACGTTGAGCCCGCTACAGCGGCCGTCACCCCGCTGTAGTAACCCAGCCAGAACGGCAAAACCTAGCGCAAAAGCGGGTTACGCAAGACAGAGAGTTATTTCAAGAATTCCAAGATTCTCATTTCACAACACACCTCTAACCAACGACGCTCAGAAAATACTCTTTACGCTAAGATCGATTACAGGAGTTCTACTCTCCCGAATTCAATTCTCTAAAGTCGTAAGGATTCCTTAACGAGTTATCTATCCCCTCATGAAATCAAAAACACAAATACTTCACCCGATTGTTACCAGATTTCCCTACACCTCAAAGACTCCGATTTCATCCAAATCTGGACAAGGTTGGGAAAATCCAAATACTACGAAAAAGTTTTTCCGGCCCCAAATTTTCCCTCGTTGGGTTTTGTATAACGACGGGAATAGGTCGTTACAATAGATACCAATTTACCCATCACTCGTCCTCGAGTGACAAAACTTAGGAAAATAGGCCAAGGAAGGAATGAAGTAGTACCTGAATCGATGAACAATTGGGGATACTTTTCTCGCATGTCTCTCTCGGTTTCCCCTTCCTCAAATTGTTTGGCCTTGATCTCCTCAATGAATGTGGCCCTTAGTTCAATACTAGCTAACATCCCACCTCTTTCTGAGATGCCCAATTGCATGAACTTAGATTCTAAGGTCTGAATTTCTTTAGCCAAAGGTCGCTTGGATACATTCAAGCAAGCTAAACTACCCATATTCACCATTTTTCGACTCAAAGCGTCTGCCACCATATTAGTCTTGCCCGCCCGAATGGTATTGAATGGTCACATCACAATCTTTAAGTAACTCCATTCACCTTCGCTGCCTCAAATTCAGATTATTTTGAGTGAACACATGCTGCAAACTATGATGATCGATAAACACTTCACATTTAACACCATATAGGTCATGCCTCCAAATCTTAAGAGAAAACACTACAGCTGCCAACTCTAAATCATGTGTTGGATAATTCCTCTCATGCACCTTCAATTGACGCGAGGAAAAAGCTATAACATTCTTATCCTGCATCAACACAACACCCAAACCAGAATGTGAAGCATCACAATAAACAATAAAATCCTTACCTTCAACTGGTAATGCTAGAATGGGCGCGGTGGTCAAGAGAGTCTTGAGTTTTTGGAAGTCCTCCTCACATTTTTCAGTCCATTCAAATGGTATTTCCTTTTTAGTCAAATTAGTCAAGTGTGTGGCGATAGAAGCAAAGTTCTTCACAAATCGACGATAATAGCTAGCGAGCCCAACAAAACTCCTAACTTCCGTCACAGAGCTAGGCCTAACCCAATTCTTAACCGCTTCAATCTTTTGAGGATCTACCATTAACCCTTCTTTTGAAACTACATGCCCCAAAAATGTAACCGATTTCAACCAAAATTCACAATTAGAAAAATTTACATATAACTTTTGCTTCCCAAGAACACCCAAAACGCTACGAAGATGGTTGGCATGCTTTTCCTCACTTTTCGAATAGACCAAAATATCATCAATAAAGACTATGATGAAAGAATCAAGAAATGGCTTAAAAACCCAATTCATTAAACTCATAAAAGTTGCAGGCGCATTGGTCTAACCAAAAGACATAATGAAAAATTCATAATGCCCATAGCGACTTCTAAACACCGTCTTGGGCACTTCCTCATGCCAAATATTCAATTGATGGTAGCCAGACCTTAGATCAATCTTAGAGAAAACTGATGCACCTTGCAATTGGTCAAAAAGATCATCTATTCGAGGCAAGGGATACTTATTTTGAATAGTGACCCTATTCAATTGCCGATAATCCATACCCATTCTCATACTACCATCATTTTTCTTAACAAACAAAACTGGAGCACCCCATGGGGAAGCACTAGGACGAATAATTCCATTATCAAGAAGCTCTTGGATTTGAGCCTTAAGCTCAATTAATTATGTCGGAGCCATGCGATATGGAGGGATAGAAATGGGACGAGTACCAGGTTCTAAATCAATGCAGAAGTCTATATCTCTATTCGGAAGCATACCAGGCAAATCTTTAGGAAACACTTCTATAAATTCCAACACCACAGGAATAGACCCAATGGATGGAGCCTCCATCTTAACATCCCTAATATGAGCCAAATAAGTCAAAAAACCATACCCTATCAATTTCTTAGCCCGAATGGAGGATATGATCTTAGTTCACTTAGGCTTGTACACCCCTTCCCAATCTAAGTTTTCCCTTCTTGGAATTTCTAGAGTTACATACTTAGCATTACAATTAAGTACGGCATAATAGGGGGACAACCAAGTCATACCTAAAATTATGTCAAAGTCAGTCATTGATACGCTCAAATTACACCTCCCTAAAGAAGTTTAAGCGATCATTATCAAGTAAAGAACCCAACTTATAGGTTGGGGTCGATCCCACGAGGAATATGGTTTAGACTTAACTTTAACTTACGATTATATTCGTTTAGTCAACGTATTTCTGAGACAAGTAAGTAAGGGGGGGAGGGGTTGTGTAACAAATAATTGATGGTTGTTTAGAGAGCAAGTGAGCAAGATTCAAACTTTAGTTGTTATCAATGAGAGAAAGTAACTAGGGTGTATGTGTTCCCCATAAGCTCATAACGCGGTAATCCTAGTAATAGCAATCCTTTTCTAGTCTATTACATGCAAAGTGATAAGTTATGTATCCCTAAATCCTTGGTCCGGCAAATAGAGAATTTCACCCCACACCTTGGTCCGGTGACGTGTGTATAATTTACTAACCCTTATATTTACCTCATATTAGACACCACATCAATGTATGGCTTAGTTTTCACCCTCGTACCAATTGATATTAGACTATTAGATAGTATCACACTAAATCTATGTTGATAATTCTTTTCTTATTAACTACCTCCTTGGTCCGACAAGTAGCAACAAGGCGAGTTCTAACGTTTGCAACCGTTAAAAAGACTTCTAAACGAAAGAATTATCAATGCATGCAACAACACTATTCAAGAATTACTTAGTTACTATTCATACTTTGTTAATCGCTCATGGTTCCCACACACTCAATTCAAAAGATTGAATATAAATTAAGGACTTTATATCAAGAACAACTATCACACTCACAAATAAAATTCACATGTATGCACAAAGAACCATAAGCTTGCCCAATTTGTACATCTCCACTAATTAAGCATGTTTGAATAGAATCAAATAGGACTTTAACGGGTTATAATGCAGGCTAGGGGACGGGTAGGAAAACTATATAATAGTGACTTACACTTCCTTAAGCACTTTGCAATTTTAGACTTCATCACCCAAGATTTTCTTCTCTTTATTTTCAGTTATCTCTTCAACATTTATTTCACAAGTAATGCTCATCAACTCAAGAATGCTTCAATCATTTTTTTCCCAGAGGTTTTGCACTAGCCATCCTCAACTCAAGTGAGGTACACAATATCCTTGGTAGGATCATAGCCAATGTTTTAAGCATACTTCTGAATTAGCCACCCTCAACTTAAGTTTTTAAAGCCTGGTTGAGGCGCACAATATCCATAAGGGACCAGGGCCAAAACAGAGTTTTCACACTTTTCTTCATTCTTTACACATGAAACATTTCCCCCCTTTTTTTTCTTCCACCAATGTTTTCAACTTCTTCTTTTTTCTCAACATAGTGCATTAAGGATTTCTTTTTGGATAAAATAGAATTATGGTATCAATAAAAAGGGATTCGGCTCGATCATGTGGTTTACAAGAAAAATACAGGCTAAAAGGCTCAAAAGGGTTAACTAGTGATATAATATCTGAAAAAGCTAAAATTTACCAAACAAATCAAAGAAAGCCTATTTTCATCTCCTAAACAAGGCAACACTTTTTATTTCGCTTCAATAACATGTAGGGCAAGTTCTAGACTAAGATGCAAAATATGGAATAAACAAATTATCACCACACATGGCACAAGTATCAATCAAGATGGATCAATTCCACTTCTAAGAGAGACATGATCATAACAAACTACAAAATAAAATAAGTTATATACAAAGTCAAAACCATGAGCTTAGGTGTCAAAGAGTATGCAATTTCCTTATCAATCAAGTATTCAAAGGAAAGTACTACTAATCAAGCATTCACAAGAAAGTACTACTAAAAATTTAGGCCTAAATAGCAAGTATCACACCACTCAAAAGGGTCTTTTCTTTTCTCTAAAAAAATAATTAAAAGAAAACTTATTCCTAAAAAAATAAAAGACACTCGGTTCAAAGGGACTATCCTCAGAAAAACAACCGAAAATAAAAGCCAAGGAACCCATCCTAAAAAAATAGAAAGACTCAATAAAATAGTAAAAACTAAGAATTCATTCCTCCACCTCACACTTAAAAATATACTATGTCCCCAAAGCATCAAATCAAATTTAAAACAAGGGTTAGGAAAACTCCTGAGGCCTCATGGCCTAGCTAGTAGCATGTTCTCTTTATTTTCATCAAGGGTCGAACGCACCCCACACTTAAGCTCAAACATGCTCCTTTTTTTTTGGGTACTCAAACTTCCCCTAATCTGCAAAAACAAGACAAAAAAAAGTGACACTAATAAAATAAAAATAAAATAAAATAAAAAGTTACAGTACTAATTGGGTTGCCTCCCAATAAGCACTTAATTTAACGTTGCGACACGACGCAGACACCTTAGTTACTCAGATTCCATCTCCTTGACCCTCTCCGATTGGATTATTGTGAACTCCTTGATTAGCCATTTTCCTCAAAGTTTTTCTCAATTTAGGATCGTAGGGGGTCAAGAATTTGCCTCGACTTTGTGTACTTGACATACACTAGAGTTGAAACCTATAGAAAATAAAACTAAAAACAAAAACGTAAAATCGGTAAATACTTGACTAAAGTTCAATAATGTAGTTAAACTTAATCTAAAAGCCTTATTCCCCGGCAGCGGGGCCAAAATTTGATACGCTAAAAAATACACCTCCCTAAAGAAGTATAACCGATCGTTATCAAGTAAAGAACCCAACTTGTAGGTTGGGGTTTATCCCACGAGGAATATGGTTTAGAGTTAACTTTAACTTACGATTATTCGTTTAGTCAATGTATTTCTGAGACAAGTAAGTAAGGGGGGGGGTTGGTGTAACAAATAACTAATGGTTGTTTAGAGAGCACGTGAGCAAGATTCGAACTTTAGTTGTTATCAATGAGTGAAAGTAACTAGGGTGTATGAGTTCCCCATAAGCTCATAACGCGGTAATCCTAGTAATAGCAATCCTTTCCTAGTGTATTACATGCAAAGTGATAAGTTATGTATCCCTAAATCCTTGGTCCGGCAAATAGAGAATTTCACCCCGCACCTTGGTCCGGCTACGTGTGTTTAATTTACTAACCCTTACCTTTAGCTCATATTAGACATCACATCAATGTATGACTTAGTTTTCACCTTCACACAAATTGATATTAGACTATTAGATAGTGTCACACTAAATCTATGTTGATAATTCTTTTCTTATTAACTATCTCCTTGGTCCGGCAAGTAGCAACAAGGCAAGTTCTAACTTTTGCAACCATTAAAAAGACATCTAAATGAAAGAATTATCAATGCATGCAACAACACTATTCAAGAATTACTTAGTTACTATTCATACTTTGTTAATCACTCATCGTTCCCACAACCCTAGTTGTGGATTTAGTTACCCATACTAGCAAGAACACAATTCATATTGTTAGGAGAAGAATTTATGAACTTACGTAATGAATAGAAGAAACCCGTAATCTCCAATTGAAATTCAAAGCAAGAATCTTTATAAACTAAAATTAGGAAATCAAATTGCTAATATTTGCAAGTTAATTCCCAAGAACACTCCAAGAACTAGAGTTAAACAATAGTGGCTAACCCCAAATAAGAAGAAGAAAATAACCCTAAAAAGTATTTCTTTAAAATGATCTCCTACTAAAATAATTATTTCTATGGACTATTTATAGGATATAGAAAACCCTAAATAAAATAAGTGACTCCAAATTAAATTAGGAATAGCAAAACCAAAAGGAATTGGATTCCTATTTAATTTCCGTGAAGTTGTCCGCGTGAAACCGCCTCAAATTATTTGAGGGGCCTTCATTGGCTGCACGTGGCAACTTCCAATTCCAATTTCAACTTTGATTGGCTTCATTAATTGCCACGTGGAAGTATCCTTTTGCAATACGCAATTTGCAGCAAATATGCACCCTATATATTTGTATATTATTATATTAAATTTAATCCATTAAGTTGTCTGCTTGCTTTCATTCTTCAACCTTCCATCTTTAATTCGTTTTAGCTCCAAACTTCTTCATTTTTCCACCAACTTAATCCTACAAATAAAATATACTATTTAGCACAATCCATAAAATTCAAGGTAAAAAGGGACAAAAATAAAAAATAAATGTGAGGTAAATAATGATTAAAAATATGTATTTTGGCCTCACATCAGTCATATCCAAAATCACCAAATCAACCCAAGTCTGAAAACCCATAAAAAAAATAAGACAAGCAGAGTAGACATGGGTAACTATGACTAACTCTCCAACTGGGGTAGAATTATTGATAGGGGAATCAAGTATATCACAAATCATATCAAACTCTGAGGCAAATCGCACAGATACATAAGAATAAGTAGAACCCGGATCAAATAACACATTAGCCATCCGGTCACAGGCAGGAATAGTACCTGTGATCACTGTGTCAGATGCCTCTGCCTCATTCTTGCCCGGAAAGGCATAACACTGAGCCCTATCATCTTGACGAACCACTTCCCTGCCTGGTTGCACATTACCTTTGTCTGCATTACCATTTCCTCTAGCCTCGCTGATTACCTCCTCGCCCACCTTGTGGACGTCCTCTACCATTATTACCATTCCTTGCGGGTACCACTGCTCTAGACTACTGTTGCGCGGAATCTAACACACGTGGGTGGGGACAATATCTCCTCATATGTCCAGGTTCCTCATAGTTGTAACAAGTATGATCAAAGGATGGTTTGTCGCCAGTCGAAGGAGTGACTCCCTGGCTATCCTGAAAATTATGAGATGGATTTCCGAGTAACTACCTGCAGAGGCGGGCATAACAGACTGAATTGGCTTGGCTGCAAGCGTTGGCCTTCCGGAGCCCTTGGAATAAGAACCTTGGAAGTTACCCAAGTTCTTGGCCCTCTTTGCCCATGCCTTAGCTAGACCGTCTCGCCTCACCCCTCCACTTTCTTGACATAGTCTGTCACCTCATTAAAGCTTCTCCCTGCAGAAGTCATATGAGCAGATAATACTTGCAACTCGGAATTTAATCCCCTAATAAATAACCGGATTTTCTTTTCCTCAGTAGTCACCAATTGAGTAGCATATCTAGACAAAGCATGGAACTTGGCCTCATAAACAACCACAGTCATACCATCTTGCTCCAAAGCCATGAACTCATCCTTCTTGCGATCCCTCAAAGTGCTAGGCACATATTTCTCTAAAGACAGAGCATGAAATTGGGTCCAAGTAAGTGGAGGTAAAGTAGAAGATCTACATTCCATATAAGCTCTCCGCCACTGCTTCGCCTCACCTTGAAGTTGGAAAGACACAAACTCAACCCCATGTTGATGAACAATATCCAGTTTATGAAACCTCTCATAGCAATCCAGAATAAACTCATAAGCATCCGCATTCTCAGAACCAAGAAACAGAGGAGGCTTTAGCTTCAGAAACTTAGTGAATATTTCATGCTCATTACCAGTCATAACAGAACCCAACAATGGACGGAAGAAGGCATCATTACATCCAGTCCCACCCACCATGGGCACAATGCTAGCAACAGGAGGATTAGTAGGATCTTGAGTTGCTTGAGCAAAAGGAAGCAATCTAGGATCAATCAATCCCTTTAAGAACGACATGATTTGTTGAGCTAACACTGGATCCAAAGGAGAAACACCTATAGTCCCAGCCTGCACCTCTTCCCCTTGTCCCACATCCTCAACATCTTCAACATCAACGTTCTCCTCTTCAATCTCTTCATGATGTACATGAGGGTTCTCATTCACAGGAGCATTCTCAACCGGAGATCAATTTCCAACAGGCGCTACTCTTCCATGACCTCTACCCCTAGCTCTTCCTCTACCCCTGCCTCGACCGCGACCTCTCACTACAGATTCCTCAACCGAAACATTGACGGAAGCTATGGGTCTGACACCGTTGAATCTAGTATTAACCATCTGCGGACAGAAGAGTGAAGAAGGTTAGATACGAATTTGAATCGCCAGATACCAATTGAAATCAAGTCATAACATGAAAGTAGACAAGAGAAAAATAGAGATTTCCTAAAGTCCTATAGCCTCTCGAAGAAAAGTAAAGGCATCCCCGTACCTTTCTGCGAGACTCTACTAGACTCATTTTGGTACATCGAGATCAACGAACCTAGGCTCTGATACCAACTTTGTCACGACTTCGACTGTCGTGATTGGCACCCACACTAACTCTCGGGTGGGAGAACCACTACTACAACTCAAACCAAGAAACTAAACCAAAAACTAAGCATTTTAAGGATACGAAACAAGTTAAATACTAAAGAACGAAATAGGGAGTTCCCTTAAACTCCAAACAAAAGTCTATCAACTAAACAATGCGGAAGAATTAACCTAGAACCTGAAAATCAATGTACCAAAACATCTAACAATGATCCAAGTCTAAACAAGAAGGGATACAACCCCATACTAATGAACTAACTAAAACAAATGTCTAAGTCCAGAAATGGTGGACATAGATGAAAGAGAATCGCATGGCATCCTGGAAGAATTGGCTCACCCTTGAATTTGAACGATCATTGATCTCCTAAGCGAGGTATGTCAGTAGCCGCTTGAAAATGCCCTGTACTCAACAAAAATAAGAGCAAGTGCAGTATCAGTACACAACCACAGTGTACTAGTAGGATCATGCGGCTATCCTACTAAGCGCAAGATAAGCAAGTCAAGAAAACATTATAATCACATGCATATTTATAAACATATACAATATTATCAACATTTACAAACAACGAGTAACTTCACATTATATATCAAATCATTGGTCCTCTCATGGAACCCAAGCCCAAATATTTAGCATATCGGAACGTGGTATCTAATCCTATAATTATGCTAGAACGTGGCAACTGATCCCATAGTTATGCCAGAACATGGCAACCGATCAAAGTTAGTTATGCCGGAACGTGGAAACCGATCCATTCAACACACCACAATCACAATCACAAGTATATCATCAAGATCATACATTTAAGTCATGATTTCATGGCAATCATCATTCATCTATCTCATTTACAACAAGTGTGCTCAACATTACAACATTCATACATATACAAGTATCATAATGAACCAAGAATAAACATACATCACACAATCATAGAATAACAACCATCACCTACCTCGAAACAAGCTTGAAACCCTAAGAAATGTGATCCTTCCCTTTATGGATTTGTTCCGCTTGTTCTTGGTCTACAAACAATCAATATAATACAGGAATCATTAAACAATTATTAATTAGCCGAATTACTAACAATTCTATGAATCCTAGATCATACCCATGATCTCATTTATTCAATTTAGGGTTGTTTCCACCATAGAATCTATAACAAAACCCTCCCCCATTAATATTCACCCATTCTATTACATTCTACGGATCAAAAAAAAGATTCGGGGAGTTAAAAGCTTACCTTTAGCCTCAAGAATGGTGAAAAATGAGTAGGAGTCACTTGGGCTTCGTTCCTTGGCTCTAAAAGTTGAAAAGTGCATAATAAGGTCGTTTATGAGTTTATTAACGACTTTAATTCACGTCGAGCCCATCACAACGGCTGTCACCCTGCTGTAGCAGCCCCACCAGAGCGGCAAAACCCATCGCCAAAATGGGTTACGCGAGAAAGAGAGTTATTTCAAGAATTCCAAGATTCTCATTTCACAACACACCTCTAACCAATGATGCTCAGAAAATACCCTTTACGCTAAGATCGATTCCGGGAGTTCTATTCGCCCAAATTCAATTTTGCAAAGTCGTACGGATTCCTTAAAGAGTTATCTATCCCCTTATGAAATAAAAAACGCAAATACTTCATCCAATTGTTACCATATTTCTCTACACCTCAAAGACTCTGATTTTGTCCAAATCTGGACAAGGTTGGGAAAATCCAAATACTACGAAAAAGTTTTTCCGACGCCAAATTTTCCCTCGTTGGCTTTTCTATGGCGACGAAAACAGGTCGTTACAAAAATTTTGAAATAAGAGGCACTTTGGAGAAGGATAATTACAAAATTGTTGGGTAAAACAATTTAATGGTGCATGAATACGTTAATGTACGCTTTGTTTGAGGTGATTGTAGAAAAATAGTATTCGAGCACAATAACTGAATAGGTCACCTACTTTTATTTCGAGTTCTTATGAAGTTAACGCCTTTACCATTCAAAGATGTTTGATATACTTGCCAATTAGTACTTTTGGATCCCTACTTGCTATAATAATTACACCCCGAATGAGGTAAGGTGACAGAATAACAACCAAAGTCTATAAAAAAAACAAGAAGGGTTAATTTCATATACTCCTAATTTCAAGTCCTTCAGGTACATTTTCATATACTTTTTCAGACTCTTTAAATTTTGGCCCCTTTTTCTTAAAAATGAATTATAGTGTTCTATCTTGTGTACTGAGAATGGTACGTGATAGAATATGATATTGCATTTTGTATTTAGTAGTTCTTGGATAATTAGTATTGGGATACAAAACTTGAAACCACTCCACCTCTAGATTCAACTTTAATAAGTGATGTAGATTTCTTGTGTTATTTTTGTAGTATATAACTTCTATCATATTTATATTAATGACAATTCTACGATTAAGAGGATGATCATAAAATAGGATGATTGTTGAAGGCTGAGAACGATTAGGTAATCTTCACTTTTATTAAATTACCTAATGGATAGATTTGATTATGAGCTCAAATAAAGATCATTCAATATAACTAACTCTATTTTGAAATTTCCCCTACCATGTGGTTCGTTTCCTTAATGAGCTATTACGTGCATTATTTAACACGCATAATATCCCATGAAGAAGTTTCCACATTTTTGTGATTGTACATATGGAATAGGCTTTACTTTAAAAGTTTGTTGTTCAACTTTTGATTTATTGAATCGAAAAACTCAAGTCAGGAGTAGTAAACTAGATGAAAGGAGAGAAATGCAGTTATAATATGATTTTATCTGGAAAGAGACACTCAAATTATTAATGTTAAAGGCAAGGCTAATGGAATATTGGCTTTGACATATTGTGTACTATGTCTTTCTGTGTCCTCATCTTTAATTTACCTAAACTAAGATTTATTATCGTTTTATTAGATTCAGAAGCTATAAGGCCCAAGTGCAATCATTTGGATAGCATCAATTGCTGACCTTAGTGAAATAAACCACATACTAAAGTATATGATCTTTAGCAGGCCAAGAAAAAGAAATATATCGATAATGTTGCTTCCTCTTAAGGGTAGCCAAAGAGAAAAACAATATGATTGAGACAACACATGTAATTTTATTTTTCTCTCTTTTTTATAGACTTATTTTGGTTAATACAAACAGAATTTCAGAGATAAATTCTCCTTCATGCTTACATATTATTTTACGTATCAAAAGAAAGAAGAACTTGTGTACCTAAAGATATACCACTCCCTTGCAAATTTATCTGGAATGGATATTTTTGCTCCATTTTTTCTCAGTTTTGCTGAGAGAGGACTTGAGCAAATGTGTGCCTTTATAAGGTGTTTTTAGCTTAGTTAAGAACATGTATAAAAAGTCAAGTAGGTAAAAATGAAAGTTCACTTGTAAAAGAACTACTTAACTTTCTTCTGTCTAAATATTATGTTTTTACAATCTTGATATAAATATTCAATTTCTGCAAACACTGAAATTGATATACTTAACATGAACTTGTGTTGGTGTGTGTTCTTTTCAATATTTTCCAGGAACAACAAATGTAGTAATATTTGGGCAAAGAAAAATAGATGTGCAAAGAGTTGGAAGAGTTGATGTTCCGATGACTCATCAGATAGTGCAGAAATTGTGACACCGCTAAAATTTGAATGATACACTGTAAAATCAAAATGTTCCTAACAATTTTTTGAGCATTCTCCTTTTCTTTTCTCTCTTCTCAATATTTTGGGGTGCAAGTTGTATGCGTTGAATCAATATTTTAATGTCTTCTATTTTATTAACTATTTGATATTGTGTATAATCTGTAGATTGAATGAACATTCTAAATTTCTAACTTAGTAGATAATCCTTCTTATTAATACATACACAAAAAAATAGTTCCTTGTAATTTGTGGTTTACATAATTTTCAGTGACAATTATTATTTATGGAGAGTATATTTATTATGTTGGGCCCGTGCAAAGCACGGGCCAAGCCCCTCTAGTAGTTTGTACACATATATTATATACATTTTATACATGCGTCAACTAATTCTAGTTTAATCATTGAGTGGAGAGTTATTTTGGTTTATTCTTTGAGGATTCTTAAAGCCGTTAATTATTAATGAAATTCCTGTTGGCTCTCTGTAAAATTCTCGTTTGTTCTAGGGTTTCAAAATACATCATAAGTTAAGTAGGTGATGACAAATAACCAATCCACAATAGTAATAAAAATTGCATCCCTCTATTTTATTTTTTTACCCTACATCGCCACACGAAGGAATATGGGGACGTAAAAAAACAAGGGGGGTGGGTCATAACAACTTGTTTCGATCTAGAATAATAAAAAAAGATCTAATATTAAAAGTTAAATTAATATAAAATAATGTATTTCTTTTAATAACAAAAGACAAATAATTGAGTCCTTAACATTCCATTCATTTCTAAATTCATCCATAACTTCTTTTGTTGAAAATTTTAAAATTTCATATACTTTCCCAAGAATCATTTTCCTCTCTATAACTAGTTTAATTTTATTTCTTTAATTGTTATACCCAATGTTTTATTATCATATTCATGCAATTCATGTGATTATTTTACTTTCTCTGTTTCTATTTACATGTCGTCCTCACTAAAAATAGATGTTCCGTAATACTCCCTTCGCACATTTTTAATTTTCATGGTTTCCTTTTTAGAGTCAAACTATAAGAACTTTGACTAACATTTTACGATGTATTTTTTTCATCTTATTGATATGCAAAAAAAAAGTAATTTATAGTGCTTTTCGTATAGTTTTTGAATATCTAAATTTATTATTTAATATATCGAATTAATGTAATCTAATTTAACATTGAAAATTAGTCAAACTGACTTTCGAAAAGCGCTACATGACAATTAAAAGTGGTCATAGGGAGTACATGTCATTTTACAAAATCAATACATAAATGACAATATTCTTCCTAGTTGGGGAATCTTCACATATACTCACATCATTTTTTTAACGCCCATTATCGCATTTACAAGCCCGTTTTTAAGAATCGCCCAAATTCCCCAATTTTTCGTGTGTTAGCCCATGGATCTGGCGCCCGGAGCGTTCAAATTTTCTTTTCTCAAAACCACTTTATCAGGATCTCTGTAATTAGTGGGGCACGTATACTCATAGCATTTTTAATTCCCATTTCCGCATTGTCAAGCCTTATTTTAAGAATCCCCCTTATTCCCCAATTATTCGTGTGTATTAGACCATAGATCTGGTGCCCGGGGCACCCAAGAAAAAATTCTCAAAAAACTTTATGAGGACCTCTGTAATTAGTTGGGGAACCTTCACGTATACTCACACCATTTTTTTAACGCCCATTTCCACATTTAAAAGCCTTTTTTAATAATCGCCCAAATTCCCTAATTTTTTGTGTGTATTAACCCATAGATCTTGCGCTAGGAGCACCAAACAAGTTCTTATCAAAAACCTTTATGAGGACGTCCGTAATTAGCTGGGGAACCTCACGTATACTCACACCATTTTTAATGCTCATTTTCGCATTTACAAGCCCTTTTCTAAGAATCGCCCAAATGCTCCGATTTTTCATGTGTTAGCCCATTGATCTGGCGCTCGGAGCACCTAAAAGAAAATTCTCAAAAAACTTTATGAGGTCCTCCGTAATGAGTTGGGAACCTTCACTTATACTCACACCATTTTTTTAACGCCCATTTCCATATTTACAAGCCCTTTTTAAAGAATCGCCCGAATTACCCGATTTTTCTTGTATTAATCCCATGGATCTGGCGCCCAGAGCACCCAAAAAAATTTATTTTCAAAAGGTTGTATGAGGACCTACTTAATGAGTTGGGGAACCTTCACGTATACCCACACCATATTTTAACGCCCATTTCTGCATTTACAAGCCTTTTATTAAAAATCGCTCAAATTCTTCGATTTTTCATGTGTATTATCCCATGGATTTGGCCCCCATAGCACCCAAAATTGTTTTCTCAAAAAAAATATTATTAGGACCTCCGTAATGAGTTGGGGAATCTTCACGTATACTCACACCATTTTTTACCGCCCATTTCCGCATTTACAATCCCTTTTTAAAGAATCGCCAAATTCTCCAATTTTTTATGTGTATTAGTCCATGGATCTAGCGCTCAGAGCACCCAAATTTATTTTCCTAAAAAATATTATGAGTAACTCCGTAATTAGTTGGGAACATTCATGTGTACTCACACCATTTGTTAAAGCCTATTGTCATATTTACAAACCCTTTTTTAAAAATCACTTAAATTCCACAATTTTTTGTGTCTATTATCACATAGATCTGGCGGCCAAAGCACCAAAATATTTTTCTCAAAAAATTTATGAGGAACTCCATAATGAGTTGGGGAAACTTCACGTATACTCACACCATTTTTTACGTCCATTACCATATTTACAAGTCTTTTTTTTAGAATCTTCCAAATTCCCCAATTTTTCGTGTTTATTAGCCCATGGATCTGGCGCCTGGAGCACCCAAAAAAAATTCTCAAAAAACTTATCCGTAATGAGTTGGGGAACCTTCACGTATAAACACACCATTGTTTTAACGCTATTTCCGCATTTACAAGCCTTTTTTAATAATTGCCCAAATTTCCCAATTTTTCGTGTGTATTATTAACCCATGGATCTGGCGCTCGGAGCACCCAAAAAAAATTCTCAGTTTTTTTGTGTTATCCTATGAATATTTTGGTGATATGAATTTTAGTTGATTTTTTTATTGCGAAACCTTTACGGAACATTCTGTAGGGAGTTGTGGATTACTAGGTACAGTCTCACCTTTTTTGCGACATTTAAAGATATTTAGGAACTAATTTATAAGAATTATTCAATTTTCTCAATTTTGTATGTTCTAAACTTTCATAATCTCTTTGATGTATAATAAAAGATCATCTCCTCATCTTGGATTGGAGGACACATTTTGTTGCATATTTCTGTGGGATCACAAGCCTATTAAGCTTTCCAATATCATTGGAATTAGCTTCTTTTGAAAAAGTGGCTTATATGAGATTTTAACATCACTCTTTTAATAAATTTGAAATCATAAATTCTAACAAGAGTATTCATAAGAAAAAACACACATAAAATGTTATACCTACAAAGCTACATTAAGTGAATTCAATAATATGTATTTGCGTTAGACCTATGTATATCGAAAGTCTAAATAAATCTAGCTATCAATTTATATACACTATATCACCAGAAGATTATTTGAGCTCACCAGATTATCTTTATGTGTTATAGTAGGTAACATGTCATATTTTCTGAATTATAAATCACACATTTTTAAAAGGCTTATTTGGAAATATCCTTGTGAGTGACCTAGTAGTATACAAAATTCTTCAGGGAAAATGCATAAGTACCCCTCCTCCCAACCTATGCCCGAAATCTCAGAGATACACTTATACTATACTAAGGTCCTATTACCCCCCTTCCCCCCGAATTTATTTTATAAATAATTTTTTACCCCTTTTTGGCCTACGTGGCTCTATTTTCTGGGCCCAACACGTGTTGACATATTTTTCAAGCTATTTGATTGATAGTGCTACGTAGACCGAAAAGGGGTAGAAAATTATTTATAAAATAAGTTCCGAGGGGGGGGGTAATAGGACCTTAGTATAGTATAAGTGTGTCTCTGGGATTTTGGGCATAGGTGCGTACTTATACATTTTCCCAATTCTTTATACTGAATTTGAGACTGAAAGGATAATAAAATCTAACAAAAATATGCTAAATAATATCAATTAAGGACGCTCAATTTCTAAGAGTTAAAATTTAGAAGTCTCAT